>JAPQRN010008915.1:20778-39471 GCA_037367275.1 Coranthus polyacanthus | reverse complement strand
AGACCAAAGTGCAGGATCCAGTTCAGTCTGGCTCCAAGCAGAAGCACAACATCGGCCTGGAGTAGAGCTCTTTGTAAGAGGAACCAGAGAGGAAGTGACGCAAAGCAAAAACAATATGAATACCATGCACAATGTAACTAAAAACACATGAATACTATGCACAATGTAACTAAAAGCATATGGATACCATGCACAATTTTTAATGAGAGATAATGATTTTTAAAAGATTTGAATGAGGTAGGAGATATGATTTAAGATTTTTTACAGAAAAACAATATGTACCTATTATAATAGAAAACAAAGCTTGTTTTATGAGTTCTAACATATATTTCTGAACGGGAATTCATAATTGTTAATGATAAGACGGTTGTTTTTTATTCAGATTATCAAACTGCTTCACTTTTTGCCTCCAGTACAAGCTGGTATTAAAAAGGACTGACCTTGAGCGAGCAGCAGCCACACAGTTGGGGTGGTCATCAGGTAGCACGCCTTTTCCCATTGGAGTGGGCAGGAACGGCACTCCACTCATTTCTACAAACTCCCTGAGAGCAGTTTCTGCTCGGCCATAGGCTGCTCCTGTTGAGCACAGAACTCACATCGTCATTGTTTATCTGCTGCTGCTGATTCACTAACGTTTGATGAAAGTAAGGCTTCACAGCGCGTTTGATATTTTTTTTTGTTTTGATGTTACCTTTGCCAATGATAACCAAGGGTCTTTCAGCTGTTTTCAACACAGAGATCGCTTCATTAATGGTACTGTTCTCAGCGACACTCACTGGAGGAGGTGGACAACAGGACACAACTCTGCAGGTGAAATATGCTCCTTGAATGTTTAAACAATTAGAATGACAGAAATAAAACAAACCAAAACCAACCAAAAAAAAAAAACCTATGTAAATTATATCAAACCTGACGTTGCTCCTGTCCACTTTTGCATTGACCATATCCCCTGCAATGTCCACATAACAGGCACCTGGACGCCCATACATGCTTGTGCGAACAGCCTATGACACACATTTATATAGCTATCATTCAAATACAAATATAAAATGTGTTATTCAGGTCTATTAAACAATCTAACTCTGACACCGAGCAGTCGCAAAAGAAACAAGACTAATAAAGCAAACATCAGACAGCAGCAATACATTGATTTGTCACCTTCTCTATTACTGAGGGAATGGCCTGCAGACTGCTGGGCCGAGCAGAAAACTTGCTATACAGCCGACACGCTTCCACCTAGAAAAAAAATCCACACAAAAAAAGCTGTTTCACTCAAACGAAACATAATCAGGGAAAAACGTAACATTGCAGGGTGTATTACCTGTGGAAACTCCTGAAAGGCCCCTGCGGTTTCTTGGTTTCGGTCAGAGGACCCTCCAATAACAACCACCGGCCTGAACAAACGCAACAAATCATGTGAGGAGGACGGGTTTTAACCGTATAAACTTTCAGCTGCAAAATCAATCACCACACTGTTCAAAAAAATGCGTCTCACCAGCAGTTTGTGTTCGCGTTGGCCATTCCACCTAGAGCATGAATGAGTCCAGGACCGGACACCACCAGGCAGGCTCCTGGTCTGGACACAGATCACCACAGGACACAGCAACATTTAGAAACAAGTGACAGCAGCAGCTCAGATCATTGAGTTCAGTCAAAGTCTTACCTCCCAGTGAGGTATCCAATGGCAGATGCAGCATAACAGGCCTGTGTGACAGATATGATACGATATGATATCTTTTGAAACAACAGAAACAAGTTAAATCTGCCTAGTAGACATGCAGATATATACTGCCCAGATGTTTGCTTTGGCATGTTTAGACATTAGCATTCATTGTACTGACTCATAGTGTGCTTTGTGCGGTTGTGTCATTCTGCTGTCACACTTTGCAGTCTTTATGCATATAGTGTTTCTGTTTTACTACTTCTACTCAATACTGTATGGCTGGTCGTATGTCTGCTGCTGGTTAAAAATCTAAATCTGTCTATTTTACCGCTTGTTCGTTGCGCATTCCCACATATTTGATCCCCGCAGCCTGAGCAGCCATGGCCACTTCGATAACAGGAACACCAACTATCCCAAACATATACTCCACTTTCTGCAGACAGAAAAACAAGAAGACACTGAACTGTATCGGTCCGTAAAGACATTGTTCACATGTTACATTTTGCTGCTTTAAAAGTTGAGGAAACCCCAGCGCGCCAACTGAACTTTGACCCACTTTTTTTGTAACGTTTTGACACCGCGTTAGTTAACGTGCTGTTTAACTAAAAATGAATTAGTTCAACGACCTGAGTCTTACCTGAGTCTTTAAAGACTCGGCAATCAGCTGAGCCCCCGTTACTTCGTCCATAGCGATTTAGAGACACGTCCTGTGTACCCGCAGAGCCACAGGCGAGGTTAAACAGTTATAAAATATCTACACACTACATAAACTACAGGACGAGTTGTTGCTATTTGCTAACGCGATCGTTCAGCCTCACTTGAATCACTTCCGGGTTTTAAGCCAATCACATTATTCGCTCTGTCCGCGTGTTGTTGTTTTTTTTTTCCGTGCCAAAGGGTTATATTTTCAAGTGTAAAGTAAAATGAAGAAACAGCTTATTTATTATTCTTACATTATATACCAAATGACAAAGTTATTTTTATTTATGAACATTAACATTTAATACACATTTGAATTTTTTTTTTTTTTTTACGAATGTGTGCTTAATACCATTTAGTACCTATTATATTAAATATTTTATGCTGCTCTATAAATATAATTTATTTTTTACTCACTATTCTTTTGATTAACTGTTATTAAACATCTACATGTAATAAAAAAATAAGCAAAAATTCAAATCACTACAAAGAATTATAGACTCAATGGACTGAAAACAAAAACGCATATTTATATTTCCAACTCTTTAATTATCACTCTTTATATGTTACTGCTAAATTCATGACTAAATTTAACCAGAGAAATATGCCAAAGGTCTTATATACAGCATACGGTTTAAAAAGCAGCAAATCAATAAAGAAATGTTATGTAAATGTAACATCACCAGTTATTAAAATATAATCTGGAACAAAATCCTAAGTTGTCTCATGTTAACTTCCCTGAAATGAGCGGCGTTGATGTATTTGACAGAACTAAAGCAAGACTCCATTAAAGACTCATGTTCATTATTAAATAACTCATTTCTTTATTACTCATAAAATATACAGCAATCTCAGTACTGAAAGAATTCATTGGAGCTTTGAATTCACAGTCATTATTTCTATATACATGCTAGTTTCAACCCCCAAAAATCAAGGAAAAGAAAAAAAACCTTTTCCATCCTAACAAAGCTAGCGAATGTATTGTACATACTTCCAGTTAAAAGAACTTTTCAACAGACAAAATCTGGGAAGTTTTGAATCAAGGATTTGAGTGGTTTTCTTTTTGAAGTTAAAGCAAGCAAAACCTGTCAACAAACATTGACTAATATAAGAGCAAAAATATCATTCAAACAGAAAAAAAAAAAAAAAAAAATCAAACGCTGTCCCATCATTGGTTTACAGTGTTTCTCCTCACATAGCTCAGCCTCAGATACCTCAGTATTGGATCAGTGCTTCTCACAAGTGTTTCGTTACTTACCGAGTGCGTATCACTGTACTCTCACAGCTGCCTCTACAAACCCATATGTTCTCAGTAACTAATGAAGGCACAAAATGAACACATAAATAGGAACCAAAAGTACACAAATAATTTATTCTTGAAAGACTAAACCGCAATGGACAGGTCAATATACAAAGGTAAGTTTGATCAACTTAAAAATAACCTGGAGCACAGATTTATTTATTTTTTTTATTTTTTTAATGATTCAGGTCAGTAAATTTGAATTTTTTTCCTAGAGGATAAAGAGTTTAAGACATTAAGAAGGGTATATTAAAATCTTTCATCCCAAAAAATAAATGATTTTCCCCATTACGACTTACAGAAGTGAAAGACAAGTGCATTCTAATGGATGTAGTGAGCGGATATCAACCTTCAACGCCTCACGAGAATTTCAAAAAAATGAAACCTGGCTCCTTAGACCCCTTGAACGGATTCAGCCAAAGATTCTCAAACTCATTCACACAGTTAAAACTGGGTTAAAATGCATTCTTTTGGTCCCTGTCTGTTTAGCTGTGCCACCATCCCTGTTCAGCTCATTATTGCCTTCAAAAGGTTGCTGTCCGCCCACCAAGTACAATTTTTAGCACTCAGGGAGTCAGTGTTGGTAAAGCAACAGCCGCTGAGTCCAGAATCGGCTGAAAGGACGCCTGGTGCTGGATGAGGTCGGGATGAGTGTGGGCCAGCCTGCTGCACCTCCTCCCTCTCTTGTGCTCTCCTGGGTGGGGAAGGGGGGGGGGGGGGACTCTTAAGGCTCCTGTGGGGGCTTTTCTTTCTTCTGCCCTCCCAAGCTGGCGGTGGGTGAATTTTAAGACACAGTGTGTGTGTTTATGCATTTCTAGCCTCCTCCCGTCCCCTCAGTACGTCTCTGAATCTGAGTCGTTGAGCTCCTCGTCCTTGTAAAAGCCGTCGTGATGGCTGATGTTGTTGAAGCTGCAGTACGAGCTGTGCTCACTGCGCAGCACCGGCAGGCTATCGAAGGTGACGCTCTTGGAGGGGCTGGTAGTGTAGTGATTAATGGCACTGAAAGGGAGGGTGGGTGCCGGGGTACAGGGGGACACAGGCATCATGGTGGCCAGGATGAGGGCTAGGCAGTCTGCCACATCTTTGTTGGGGGCACAAGCCAAGGCGGGGGTGTAACCTGAAACAATGACAGAGCACCAGTGTTACATCCGGAAAAGTTTTAGCTTGTAACATTAGTATAGTAGTATTCATTTCTCCAACAAGGCATGAAACCCAGTCTATTTACACATTTTATATACAAAGAAATAACACCAAAATATACTTTGAACCCAAATAACCCATATTATTTTAGAGTAACTCCAACATAAAACTTTTTTTCCCCACATTAAATTGGGGAGATTCTAAAAATAAATGCGACTAAATAAATGTTGTTCTCTCGTTTCCGCTGTTACTCGTGCCATTTAACCCCTCGGATAGTGTTCAGGAGATCAATCAATTTATTTTACAGGATAAAAAAAAACATGTTGATAGACATAATTGTAAAAATGGGAACGTGAGATCAGATAATCGTAACCAAAAACCTGGCTAACCCAAATTATACGTGCTAAGGTTCAAAGTTTATAAAACGTGATGGTATATAAAATGAGAAAAGCATTATAGGGAATTTACCGTTTTCATCAACTGCAAGTACACTGGCTCCTTTTGCAAGCAGCTCTTGCACCACCACAGTCAGACCATTTCTTGCAGCCACATGAAGAGGTCTTGAAGAAAAAGAAAAGACGGATGTACTGACAGGCCAGTCAATATTTTTACAGTGTCTCTACATTAATAACTGAAGTCCCCTGGTGATCAACAAACACTGTTAATCCATTTACAGATGCAGCAAGAGACAAGATACTAATGTAATACAAGTGATACATACGTCTGTAAGGCGGAGTTAGTGGCATTGATGAGGTTTCTGTCTGTAATCTTCTCCAATATCAACAAGGCACTGGTTTCATGTCCCTGTGAAAAACAAAAATGCACTCAGTTTAAAAAAAACCAAAACAAACTAGGGCAGTACATTTAGGTTATTAGTATATTAACATATTCCTGCATATGTACACTTTGTATCTGCTGTACAATGAAAGAAGAGCGCCACCATCTGGTAGTACACACCTTACTGCAGGCGAGATGAAGTGCCGTGTTCTTCACTGAATCCTGCAGAGTGAGATCTGCTTTTGCACTGCTCACCAGCAGCTCTAACGTAACATGAGAAAGGTGGAAAAACAGGATAAAAATCATGCAATTTAAGTCAATACAACAAAGATTACTATGTCCTACTGTGATATTTTGCAGTCTGGTGGTTAAAGGAGAGAGGTATTCATACCGACAGCATTGGTCTGGCCATTCTCAGCAGCCATCATTAGTGGGGTCTTCCCTGCAGCGTCGACGCCGTTAACCTGAGCGTTGTGGCTCAGCAGCAGCTGGAGACACTCCACATGGTCGGTAAAGGCTGCTGCGTGTAGTGGGGTCCTGCACAAATAATACAACACATTTTTTTTTCCCCCACTCATGATGAACCTTAGATTCGGTTTCTCAGCAGAAGGTGCAAGAAAACGTCTCATGGCTACAATTGCTGCTTCACTCGACACTGAAACACGTGTGCACATTCTCAAATACGTTGGTACCTCTCCATAAAAAACGCATGCACAATTTTCTCTGAAATAACTCGGAACTTAAAAGTAATTTGTATCCACCATTGTTTTTTCCCCATTTAACAGAAACCAGATTATTTTCTAAATAATACTTTAAATATACAAGTGAAAAAGGGTATGGACAAAAAAATATTGGACCCTTAATATTTGTTACAATATTCTGAAGCAGTCAGGGCAATCAAAGGTTTTTGTAGCTCTCAGTGAGACATTTGCACCTGTTCTCTTTCTGAGCAAACTGCTCTAGCTGTGTCTCAGGTTGGACTGAAATTTTCAGTGGCCTATGATCAAGACACATAGGCCACTTCGAAATAGTCAAATGTTTTGTTCTTAACCATTCTTGGGTGCTTTCCGCTGTATGTTTTGGGTCATTGTCCTGATAGAGAACCCATGACGTGCAACTGAGACAGAGCTTTCTGACACTGGGCTGTATGTTTAACTCCAGAATGCCTTGATGATCGTAAGATTTGATTGTGTTTTATAGATTCTAGGCACCCCAAAATGTAACAGAGGCTCCTCCATGCTTCACTGTAAACTATGGTGTAGTCTCACGTAGCCAGACCTGTCTTCACACTCCGTTGGTGTCAGCACTGGACATGGGTCTAGCACCATCCACCAACTTGTTGTGGTGGAACATTTGTACATAGAGAAGCAAGTGTCAGGATTTTGTCATTTTGTGGTATTAAAATGACAAAATCCTGACACTAAACAGTGTTCTTTTCTTTGACAGCTTGATTTTTTTTTTTAAATCAGTGAACATAGAGCTGACATAACTTGCCAAAAAGCTCCAGTTTGGACTCATCTGACCAAAGGATTTTCTTCTACGAGTGTGACTTGTCAATATGGATCTTTTCAAATTCCTGAATGGCTTTTTTATGTTTTTCTTTCACAAGTGGAGTCCTCTTGGGTCTTCTTCCATGGAGCCCACTTTGGCTCAAAAAGTGATGGATGGTGCGATATGAAACGGACATTAAACTTGACATTAAAGTTCAGATTGTATCTCTGGTAGTTATCCTTGGTTCTATTTCTACTGTCCACACTAACCCACTGTTCAATCTGGAGTTGAATTTCCTCAGGGAAGTGGGCTACAATTCCACGGATTTTAAACTTAATATTTGCCACAGGAACATCAAGCTACTTGGAGATGGTCTTGTCTTATTTTCTTTCTCATCTCAGATAACATTCTCCATTGCTTTCACAAAACAGCAAAATGAATAATTTGCTCCAGTTAAACTGGTTGAATGAGTGATTATTGCAGCCACCTATGACTCACCTGTGATTCACCTAGTGAGTTGAAGGTGAGCCACCTGCAATGTCTAAAGAGATGCCAATAGTATTGTCCAGCCCATTTTTGGATTTGTGTGGAATAAGCTAGGATTCAGTATTTTTTCAGTTTTTTTTTTTTGGTTTTGTTTCTCTGAAAACCAAAGGAATACATATGTAGACACCAAAAGATGTGTTCATGTCACCGTTTTCTGAAAGAAATCGTATGTTAGTTGAAAAAACTGTAGAGTGCCACTATTTTTGGCCACAACTGTATATACCTGTTTTTACTATCTTTGGCATTGACAATAGCAGGGCCCAGAGTGTCTATCAGCATCTCAGCAGCACCTTCGTTGTCATGGATCCTGTAAGAGTAAAAAGTAATTATTTAATGAGTTACAGGTTCTGTCTTCACATACTGAACCAGAGGGCAGCACAGGGTCTTACACAGCACAGTGGAGGGGGCTGAATGAATTGCCTACAGCCTTGTGAAAAACCTCTTGCTCCAGCAGGGCCTCCACACATGTATCATGACCTGCATTAAAAAAAACAAACAAAACATTATGTTTATCAGCCTTTATCTTAAGATACTTAAAACCCGGGCAACATATTTATCCTTATCAAATTAAACATGGCTTTTCATAGCAAAAACTATGAAAAATCTAATGTGCATGCTTATTTTACATAACTTGCTTAGGTGCCACTTTAAACAATGTAAGCAGCATGCCTTTATTTTAGAAGCACCTGCATGAGCTGCTAATTTGGATCAAAACATCAAGAGAATACTGTAATCCCATTTCTGAGTTGTCTTTAAGAGCTCTTAAAACCCTAGCCTCTGTACCATTGTAGCAGGCCCAGTGCAGTGGGGTGTAGCCTTGGTTGTCTGTTAAGACAGGGAGTGTTTCCACTGATTGGGCAGCATGCAGCAGGCCTCCCAATACCCCAAAGTGTCCACATGCTGCTGCCAGGTGGATCGGTGTACGTCCTTTACAGTCCCGCACCAGGAAGTTGGCGCTGTGCTGAAGCAAGGCCTCCACACATTCCTCATGGCCAGTCACGGCCTGAAGTCCAGAAAACAGAGAAATTATCATGATGAATTACTGAGGGTGAGCATATTTTATAAGAGCTGACCAATGTATTTGAGATTAACCTTCCACAAACAGACAGGGAGTCAGTGTGCTGGTGATTATGGGTAAAGTTGCATTGTCCAAAATTAAATTCTGTGGTGACCAGTTACTTTACAGCAGAAAAAAACTAACTATAAAATCAGCAGGTAAAAAAATTGAAATGCAGTATATGACTAGAAAAACTGTCCTACAACCACCAGTCCTATGTATAGTATGAGGAAATACATTAATGGTGAGACATGCTTACTCCTCTATGCAGGGCCGTCCTGCCCCACTTGTCTTTGGCTTCTACACCGGCTCCCTTATTAAGCAGAGAGTAGACACTATCTGTGTGTCCACTTAGAACGGACAGCATCAGAGGGGTCCTAAAAAAATGACAGACATAACATCAGCAAAAGCACTAACATAAATTAAACAGACTAATCCAAATAAATTCTACTTACTGTCCGTTTCCGTCTTGAATGTCTACTGCACTTTGAAGATCAGCATTTCCAATCAGCAAACGCAAACATTCTGAGTGACCGTTCGTAGCTGCAGGAAATTAAGTCAACAAATACTTCATTATCATTTTGTAAAATTGTCAGCTGATCACACTGAAAGCAAGTTGCCAACTCCAGTGTCCATACCTGCAGCATGAATGGGGGTTCGTTTCAAGGTGAAGTCTTTGACCAGGATGGAGGCTCCCTGGTTGATTAGGACATCCACACACTCTACGTGGCCCTTAAAGGCCGCCAGATCCAGGGGTGTACGCCCTTGGCTGTTTCTCACATCCAGATCCAGCAGAGATTGCACTAGCACCTCCATAGCATGATGGTGACCGTGGTATGCCTGACACATTAAATCACCAACAGTGAACAAGTTAATATGAAAAAGATGAAAACAAGGACAAAAAGAATCAGGTTGACAGGAAGAGCTGCGCATTACTCACAGCGAGGTGCAGGGGGCTGACGGGGGCTCTGACATCTGAGTCATTCAAGATGTCCGTCCCTGAGGTTTCCATAAGCTGAACAAACAAGATGCACCAATTAGAATCAACTGAAGATGTAATTACTTGCTTTCCACCTGTAGCTGTTCGACAGAGCTGCACTGTACATTGTGTACTTTTTACATGAAAAAAATGCACTAGGGAAAGTTCAAATTTGGCTCACCACATCTAGAGGTGTTTCACTTGCAATCTGAGGGAAAAAAGGCAGAAAAGGCAATGCATTATACATCATAACAATATGAAAAAGGTAACAGATCTGATGATTGCATGCACATTAAAGTTCTGACCAGCTCCAGACAGAGGCGATGTCCATACGCCGAGGCGTAGTGCACAGCATTGTAGCCCTGATTGTCCCGGATCCCTGGATTTGCATCATTTCTCAGTAAATATTCCAGGCACCTGCATGCACAACAAAGATGCTGTAGTCATGGAAACAAGATCTTCTTTCAAGTCTTAAACTATTAGTCAGCATAACCAAAGATGCAAGTAAGCCTTTATACCACGAAAACCCACACAGTAAACACCTCTTTGAAACAGAATCAAAGCATTACTGACTTTCCATCTGTGTCAGAGGCAGCGGCGTAGTGGAGAGGAGTGCAGCCCCGCTCGTCTAGGTCGTTGACGCTGGCCCCAGAGCCCACCAGAGCAAACAGGCACTGGTAGTTACAGTTGGCAGCAGCGTAGTGCAGAGGGGTCCTGGAAAAGCAAACACACCTCGGTTCACTGTTCAAATTTGACTGTGAAACTAAGAGAGCACAAAGTCTGGATCTGATCCACCATTATGTGCAACGAACCTGCCAAAACTGTCTTTTCGGTTGAAGTCTGCCCCCGTGTTGAGGAGAAGATTGAGACATTCCAGGTTTCTAAGAGGTTAGAGAGATTTAAAGAGGATAAACAGATTAATACAATTATATTCTTACTGATGACTGGTATTTAACAACAATAGCTGAACGTGGTGCTCAGCTGTTCTACACTCACCCTCCAGCAGCTGCAGCATGTAAACAGGTCCTTCCAAAGTCATCAGGAGTATCAATATCAAAACCTGAATCAAAGTAAAACACTATGAGCAAAATGAATGGCTGTATACTGTATATACAACTTTGCAATAAGAATGTAAAGACAAAAAGAATTCTCGATCTCATAGTGACAAACTTTGTTAATAATGCTGCATATTAAAATGTACTATGTGAACCATTCAACCATTAGACGTGTTATTTTGTACAGTACGCAAGAGTTGTTCACCTGAAGACAGGAGCTTTCGGCAACAGTCGGAGAATCCACTAAGAGCAGCCAAATGCAGTGGGAACATACCGTGGATACCTCGTCTGGAAAAAGACACTATCATGTGAATCTGTATCACCCACATAATGACCATCCACGCACTTTTTTTTTGCCAAGGCCGTTTTCTTATGCACCTTTAAAGTTTTTTGTTTGGTTTTAATCAAAGGTCTAAGGACAGAGGGTTTTGTCTGGTGTACAGACTGCCACAATCTTTGTATTTATATTAATATAATTGCAAAAACAATGTCTCTATCAGCATTAAGTTAAAACCGCTGCTGATAAACAGCAGGCAGGAACAGTTTCACTTACTTAGCTGTGTCAGCTCTGTTGGTGATGAGTGTGTTAATGAGGAGCTCGTGTCCGTATCGAGCTGCAATGTGCAGTGGTGTATTTCCATTTTTATCTTCACAGTCAATCTCAGCGCCTTTAGAGAGAAAAAAAAAACAAAGTTGGCGCTTAGGCAGCATTACACTAAGCAGCAGTTTTATTTTTACCGTTTACTGACAAATAAAGTCAATGAGGCACAATTTCCAGAGGAGCTCACCGTTCTCAATGATTGCTTGAGACCTAGAAAACCTCCCGTGAATGGCGGTCATGTGGAGCGGAGTCTTGCCATCTTTACTCTGGAAAAACAAGAAACATGTTCATGTCACACTGCAGGTTACACACATTTTCTACAAAAAACAAGTATGACCGTTCAGAGGCAGGTTATCAAAATTATTTTTGCAATGACGTACACATACTTGAAGATGGTCATTGCTAAAAACATACAAGGCAACTTTACTCACCTTGATGTTGACATCAGCTCCATTGCAAACTAGGAGCTCCAGACAGAGCGCCCCATGACGTGAGGCAGCGGTAAAATGGAGCGGTGCGAAGCCCTTCTCGTTCACCTGGTTGACGTTTGCCCCGCACTCTATCAGCTCATTCACCACCACGTCCTGACCGTTGTAGCAGGCCACATGGAGGGGGGTGTTGCCATAAGCATTAGGCTCATTAATCTAGAGGGTAAGAGAAATGGGAAGCAGTTATGACAGCTATGGTTTATTAATGTTAGTTTTCATTCCATTTTCTCTTCCACTGTTAAAGCACACATTTATGTAAAACATAAAGCACCAGACAATAGGACAAAATGTGTGTGTCTACAGTGAGTGTGGGAGGAACTCACATCCACCCCCAGGTCCAGGAGGTATTTGACAACGCTGATCATTCCACTGGAGGCTGCTGCATGTAGTGGAGTGTAAGATTTCTTATCCTTGCAGGCCACCTCGGCTCCATGAGATGCCAGCAGCTTCACAACTTCTATGTGTCCTGAAGACAAAAAGAAAACTATTTGTTTACGAGAAGGCGCTTTCAAGATGTCAAGTATTTCATTCAGTCATGCTTGGCTTGGTTCGGTGAGTTAAAATGTTTAATTAATGCTCACAGTGATGCCAACACTTTTCAAAATGATTGATCCTGGTATAATTTGTTGATTGAAGTCATTACACAATGAGCAGCTGTCACATATCTTCGGAGCAACAGCTGTCACTGTACATAACTTGCTTTTCTAAATGCAAAGGCATAAAAAAAAAAGGAGCTTGCCGCAAAACTACTGACAGGCAGTTAAAAGACAGGGGACAAAATGGGTGTGCTGCTTTGAACACAAGAGACTTTAATTTATTCACTGCATGAGGAACTCCTGGCGTTACATGGATATACTGTAAATGAGGTCAAATCTGCATGATTGATTTATTACCCATATAGGCTGCCCAGTGGATTGCACGGCGGTCCTTTTTGTCAAAGGCGTTGATATTGGCCCCTCTGGAGAGCAGGAGCCTCACCATCTAACAGGGAGGGCAAAAAAGAGGGAGCAATCAGGAAAAATGGCAGCAATAGACATTACTAACCACTAGCCACTGTGTATACTGGGATAAGTACATTAAAATAAAATGTCCACCGAGTGCTGGTGCAGTAGCCTATGTACAAGGCCTGAAAGTTCAAAGAGCTATGGCTGTGTGGCCTCAGTATTTAAGAGTTATTTACATGAAAACACATGCAAGCAGGGACTAGTTTCCTTGAATGAGTGACAACAGTTTATGACTGGAAGCAAGCAGTGACAGTCATAAAGTTGGCATCCATGTGGGAAAAACCAGGATAATCAATCAAAAAGTACCTACATTGCAGCTTAGTTACTTAGTCCAAAATATATTTAAGGTTTTGGCCACAGTATGTACCCAATACACATAAATATGAATGAATAAGAAATTTGGTGATTTAAAAAAATGTATTTCATTGCATTCAATATCAAAATAATCCAGAAGAAATGGAAAACATCATGAGAGAAACAGCCAATGTTAAACAATCTTACGGTCATGTTCGTTACAAACTGATGCTATGTTTCTCTTACTAATGCATGTGTATATGTAGCCAACTATTTATATTAATGTTTTGTCATGCTTCTGCATAGCTGCAACAAAAGGTAGTCAACCGAGTTATATGAGGATGTGGAAATGTTTCACCTGATACAGACCAAAACCTTTTGTTCGGTTGTTCCGCATTGCAAACAGTGCATACAATGCCCATTGTGTTTACATATTTATGAGGCAAACTGGCATACTTCCTTTCAGTAAGATCAAAAGCTTAAACAACCACATAAAGACAAACACGATCAAGCCTGGCTGGTTGTCTGCGTGTGGTGCAGATACTCTAGAGAGACGTCACTGTATCTGTAGAAACGTCTGTCAATATCTGACGTTTTAAAACACAACAAGGACAGGGCTGCACATCTGCAGAATCAGCATCGAAGTTGGTACATATTATAGAAATCAATATTTGATGTAAAGTCATTCCTGTGCATTAAGGTAAAACTAAATCAATACTAAATGGATAATAACTAGACTATAGGTCAAAGCTGAATCAAATGGAATATATATATTTTTTTAATACTACCTCTAGGTGACCGCTGAAGGCTGCATGGTGCAGCGCAGTCCGCCCCGCTCTATCTGACACATTCACATTACTGAGCAGTGGGACAAGTGCTTCCGCGCAGCGGACAGCCTTATTGGCTGCGGCGATGTGAAGCGGCGTCTGCCAGTTCTTGTCCCTGGCATTGACGTCTGCCGAGTGTTTCAGCAATACCTGGACTGCCTCCTGCAAGATGACAGAAAGGTTTGAGTTGTTCGCTGTTTAGATATTTAAAGCAGTGTGTGTTTTTACAGAGAACCAGAGAAACATTCAAACACTTACCTCACTGCAGGAGGCCACAGCTCGGTGCAGAGGAGTGAGCCACTTGTTGTCTTTGGCATTTACTCTGGCACCTACAAAGTCAGAGAACATAGGCTGTCAGAGTGTTTAAGGTCATACTGTTTATGACATCAAGTGCAACATTTCTAACAGAATGAATAATGCCTTTTTGACAGTTATATAAAACTGTTCACTCATATCCCCATCTGAATAAACATAAGAAAAAGCAGATGTAGACATAGATTCCCAATGCTGGCTTGCCAAAGAGGATGCACAACTCATTCAGGAGCATATTTTAAGATTTAGTATGACATGATTCACATTAGTGCTCTTTCACATTCTTTACGACTGACTCAGGCCATTTCCCAGATAATCGTCCCTGATACCTGCTAAATATGAGTCATTCATATATTGGTACATTACACTTAAAGCAGTTCACTTTGATACACCCACAAGAGTTTGCTTTGAAATGAAACTTGAAGACATCTGAAACGTAATATCCGAGGTGAAAAGTTTAAATTTCAGAGCCTTGACTTTCACGTGCTCCATTCCTCCGTTTGAGGGGAAAATGTACCTGAAAGAATCAGCAGCTCTATAATTTCTGCATCTCCAAGATAAGCAGCAGCGTGCAGTGGAGTTCGCTTCTCGTTATCCTGTTGTAAGTGAGCAGAGAAACAAAAACACTTTTTATTTTATTTCACAACTTTTGAATTCTCCACTATCTTGCTTTCGTTTTTTTTTTATCTATCAGTACATGGCTAGAAGGAAGGAACTAAGGGAAACTCAACAAAATGGGGGCCAAAAACAAAATCAGTAGCTTCCAGTAAAACACAAGCAAGTATAAACCGGCCTTACTTTTGCAACAAACACCCCAACCCAAGCAGTAAATAATGAGGAATGCAATAAAATAAGCAGAGCCAGATCATGCAGGGGGAACAGGCAAATCTCAGCCATGTGCTGTTTTGCACTCAACAACTACTAAATGAAAAGATTTGTGTGAAGCTTTTCATGGATAATTATACACTAGAGGTTTAATAGTCAGTGCTGCTGGACCTTTTTAAATATGAGAGAATATGTGGAAACAGATGCAAAGATTAGAGGGACTGTTGGGATTACCTGTGCATTCACATCCTCTTTTTTGAATATAAGCGAGCGTACTTCATCTGGGTCCACATTGAAAATAGCTTTCAGCAAAGCAGGCTGTAAAAGAAAGAAAAATATCACAGTCAAGCGCAGCGTTAACAGTCTTTTCAGGCATTTTATGCATTACCAGTGATCTGTCATTATAACAGCCAGCACAATTGCCCTATTAGCAAAAAAACCATGATTGTCTGACTTCAAAGCTGAGCACTAGAGAGCCAAATCTGCGAAAACAATAAACCTTCAGACCTCAGAGATTGGACAGATTTCAGGATCCTCGTCTTCAACAACCACAACGCACACACGATTCATCTGCTCAGGTATTACGCAATCATGTTTCGGCTTAAAATCTCATCTTAAAAATGCATTAACAGGCACATGTGGAAATATTAAAAAAGGTCATAGTTTGTCAGAATAAAAGGTAAATAATAAAGCAGGTTGATTAAGACATTCGAATGTCATTTGTAGGAGAATGATGACTCGACATAACAGAGGATGACGGAGGCAGGCTGTCTGGATTTACACTGGCAAATGCTGAACAGCCACTTTCTAATTCTGTCTTTTGTTTACAGTTTGTTGACAGGCCAGAAAACCATATCCATCCCACGGCACAGAAAGAAATATCACAATCCAGCCATGTGCTCCAAACAACTGATGTGCTGAGAGGTCAGAGATTAGGGAAAGCAGGTCCTGAAGAGCACCACCAGGCTCGGTTTTAAGAATGCCGTCCATCCTCACTTTTTCTACACATTTTAAAACACCTCCATCTTCAACAGAGAAGGCAAAGGGGAAAAAAAAATATGCAGCTGATCTGGTTCAACACATCCAGAATCACCAACAGGAGGCTAAACTTATCAGAATCAAACATTTTTTCTGAACTAAACTTTAGGAGAAAATTGCCAAAATCCTTCATGAAGTGTTGTCTGATTGTTATGGCTTGTACCATTCCTACCCTAGCTTCTTAAAGAGCAACACAACTGGCTCCACCCTTCTCAGCAGGGCATTACATTACAGAAAATATATGGCTTTCTGTAACCTTTTAAGCTACTTCAAAAATGAGTTTCTAAAACTTTTTACCCAAGACACCTACAGATGATCATCACTTGAACGAAGTTGATCTGTTTTAAATCTTTATGAGTCTGTTCAAATCAATTCCCAAATGTATAGTCATCAACAGCGTCGAAGTGTGCAAGGCTTGGTTGAACTGTGCTGTGTCACGTTGGCCAGCAGTACCGTGTAGCACCCCACTATCTGATCCAGCATAACACCAGCAGCTTTGATCAGGCAGTTTTCCACTGAATGTGAGGGGAGGCTGGCATGGATATGGAGAACATTAAGGGTAGGGGATCCCATCCAGAGGCTGCAACTGGTTACTCATGAAAGCAGTTACTAATGTTTCAAGCTAATGATTGTGAAATTTAGTCCTACTGAAGTGTTGCAATTCCAGGTGAGACACATGTATCATCCTTGTTTCTTCTGTGAGAAATCTCTGTCATATGAAAATTGGGATTTTCTGTTTAAGGCAATAATTATGATGTGTCACGGACTGTGAAGACTGAATCTCTGGAAATCATGTGCTGTGATGTTTTGTTGGCTTAAAAGCATGTTGTCTCTTGGACTTCAGTAGCACATACTTCCTTTGTCTGGCTTAAACGTAACTTCATACAAAAGAACCAAAAATAAAGAGGAAACCAGTTGGATGAGGTAAGTGTATGTAAAGGGAAAAAACACTGTCCAAAGCTTTAATCGCAACAGTCCATCTCTCTGCATACAATCATTCCCATGAGATACATTTTTTTCCGGCCTACAGTCACAATGATGTAGTATGCATCCTTCATTAAACCCACCGGACTGGGCTGCTTAGCTTGCCAATTAACTAATGTGCAGCCATGTAGGTTATACAATTTCATGGCCACATTGCATTTGGTTTGTATGCACAGTTTCATCTACAGACAATATGAGAATATTTACCCATGTCTTGTCATATCTAGCTTTCATTTAGCTCCAGCACAGCACTTTTGTCTTTGGCTGTCCGAAATGTTTGGTATTGTGTGCCATATATAGTATAAAACTTCCTTTTTCTGCTCCATGGCTTTAGGCTTAAACTAATTCTACAATCCACATTGAAAATGTACACAGTGTCACAGATAAGACTATTCCGTTTAAAGCAGTCTAAAAATAATGGGACAAGATAACTTAAGCCCTCATACAAATTTCAAACACATGACATGTTTCAGCAGTTGGATCGATGCTTAGTAAGTATTCATGCAAGGCAAGATAAGAAGGCCTATTACTGAACATAGCAGCTTACAGTCACTATCTAAAACATAAGACAATCCGCTCATTCTTTTATTAGAAATTGCCCATGAATATCCGCAGGGCACGATGGAGGGTAACATTACTGGGGATACATTCATGCCAACAAGAAGGCATTTGTGCTTCTTGCACAGACTTATTTAAATAATTTCTGTGCAGACTCCAGAAAAGAAAAGGAAGGACAAATCTGCAATTTGTTGTTTTCAGTTTTCCAGTCTTGAACGCCTGCTGTAGGAGATTTTCTATGCTTCTCTAGCTGCACGATTGTGCACTTCCTCTCCCCATACAAGCCAGGCTAGTTAATACCATCACCATGGAGACAGCTCTTTGGCAACTCAACTGGCTCACAGGAGCCCAGGCACACGATCATTCAAGCACGCACACAAAAAAAGACACATGCACTTACATATGTTACAAGAATAGCAGGCATGTGCAAAACACAACCCTTAAATGATAACAGAAGCTATTCTTGTTTCCACAAGTAGGTGGCAAGTGGTAAATATTGTTAGAGGACACACTGCTTGAAACTGTCACATTGCAAGTCACCCTGTAAATTTACTGTTACGGTTTGCCTGCATACGTAATCCATTTATACTGAATACGTGAATATACTTTGAGGGAACTCATCCAACTACTGCGTCCAAAAATATCTTACTCATTAATATTTTTTTTAGAAGGGTGATAAAACAGGAGACTTGTGATAAAAGGCATAACTTATATATGACACTGTTGTAAACGCTCTGTAAATAAAATATAACCCTGAAACAAATGAACCAATTAGGGCACAAAGCTGTTGACACCCAACAATGCCACATATACCATTCACAGGTGGATTGATTACATCATAACATGTATGTGTTTAATGCTGCTGATGTTATAGCATAAAACCTCACAACTGGGGTTAACATTCACATACAAAAGCTCACAGCTAAGTAGTTAACATTTACATAAGAAAAAAGCTCACAGCTGAAGTAGTTAGCATTTACATATAAAAGCTCCCAGCTGTGGTAGCTAACATTCACATATAAAAGCTCACAGCTGAGGTAGCTAACATTCACATA
>JAPQRN010008832.1:30734-42249 GCA_037367275.1 Coranthus polyacanthus | reverse complement strand
AAATGAAATTTGTACAGTTTACAGTGCATGTACAAGCACAGTAGGCGTGTGTTGACCCACAAATGACCAGGCTGTTTTTACAAAGCTAAAGATTTAATCGCATGCATAGAAATGTGTTACATTTCACTCAAACGTGACATAATGGTTACATTTGCACCTAAATTCTTATGATGTTAGTGTTATAAAGTCATAGTAACAACAACAAAAAAAGAAATAGAAAATGCTCTTAATGATGTGAGTCAACATTATTCAAATATTGGAATATGAAATATGTTTTTGTATTCCTCAAATCACAACCCTTTTATCAAACCTGGTCTCATTGAGGCATGTGCAGTCTTGGGTAACTTTTAAAGATAAGTTGTGATTTTCTTCTTATCACAACTTTGCCTTGCCCAGTTGAAAATAGATAAAATTATTTGGTTACACCAGAATATATAATACAGCTGAACGTGGGCCACTATCAGCTTGCCCTGTCTCTACCTGATGTTACCCATTTAATGGAAGTGGGGGTTTTACTAATTCAAAACAGTGAAGAACAGTGCTAAACTACTCATTAGTATTATAAGTATGATTAATCTTTTTTTCAGTATGTAACCGAAAAGATTTTTTTTGTCTCAAAGAAAAGATGAAATTTGTTTTTACATTTGAATATACAGTACACTCACTGGCCACTTTTTATTAGGTCCACCTGTTCATCTGCTCGTCAACGCAAATATCTAATAGGCCAATCGCATGGCAGCAATTCAACGCATGTAGGCATGAAGACACGGTCAAGACGGTCTGCTGAAGTTCAAGCCGAGCATCACAAAGGTGATTTAAGTCATTTTGAAGATGGCGTGGTTGTTGGTGCCAGACAGGCTGGTCTGAGTATTTCAGAAACTGCTGATCTACTGGGATTTTCATGCACAACCATATCTAGGTTTTAAAGAGAATGGTCCAAAAAAAGAGGAAATATCTAGTTAGCAGCAGTTCTCTGGGTGAAAACGCCTTGATGATGCCAGAGGTCATAGGAGAATGGCCAGACTGGTTCGAGGTACTGGCAGGTGTACCTAGTAAAGTGGTCGGTGAGTGTAGCCATATGTTTGCAATCTGAAATTGGTGTTACCCATGCCTGCAGATGTCTGTTTACATCTGTGGTGGCGTCACTTTCTGGAAAGTCATGCAACCTCTTGCTCGATTCCTGAGAATTCATGTCAAGATGTACATACACCTGGGCGTGTTTACAAAAGGAAAAGATGACTGATTCATCATATATAGTTGATATTGCACCTCACACCTATGTCAACATACAGCAGGACCTACAAGTCACTGCCAGGTTCAGCCTTAATTTGTTTTATAAAAAGGGTTTGTCCAACCCATGTGACTTTAAACTTATTAGAGCGTTGTATTTTTGTTCATGATGACATATAAAAGGATGGAACTCTAAAATTCATCACACCCACGCCTCTCAGCAGGTAAGCACTGTTACTCTAAGATTTATTATACTGCTATTGATTGTGGATGGATCAGTGCATTACATTACTCATTTTAAGGGGTGAATCTAAGATTTTTTAAAAGGGGTGGAACAAGGGGGAACCAATAACCAGTCGGGGGGGGGATCAGAAAAGTCTATCATAAATAAATACAAAATATAAATACACTAAAACCATTTTTCCTTAACTTAGACTCAGGAACCAAAATGGGTCAGGGAACTTTTTTTATTGAGAAATCAACAGCGTAAAATGCATTATGTGAATTTTCTTTTTTAATTCCAGTGGTGGAAGGTAACACAGTATATTCACTCAAGCACATAACTTAAGTGCAAACCTGACATACTCATACCAAACCAAAATAAATATTTTACTCCACTACATTTATTTATATGTAAGAGTTACTTGCAACAATGATGATTTATGATTTGATGCAGTACTTTACTACTAATCTAGTCTGGCATTGCCAGACCAATTCTTAAATGGGAATTAGTAATATTTTGTAAGTAATATTTTGAATTCATTTTTACATGCGTGTATTTCTGCACTGTGGTATTTGTACTTTTTACTGAATTAAAGGATCTGAACTTTGTCCACCTCTGCCTAATTCAAATGGAAGAGCGAAGTTGTTGTTTTACTTCACTGACCTGTTCGTCTCATATATTGTCAGTGGAAGAGTGCAAAAATGTAGATGTTTCGGCAGTTCTTTATAAATGTCCCTGTTATTTCATCAGCAGCAGTGTTCATATAGTGAAATGGTCTAAAAAAAACCCATCATCCTCAGAATCTGAGCCACCTCTGTTGTGAGTCTGCTCTGATTCAGGTGGGAGATTTCATTACTGGGTAAATCTAAAACATTCATCAATTATCATTAGACTTAGGAAGATTACTTTAGAATTGTAATAGGTTACAGATGACTGGTTGAAAAGTAATGAGTAATGTATTCAAAATATTACTTACAAAATATTACTAATTCACATTTAAGAACTAGTCTGGCAATGCCAGGCTAGATTAGTAGTAAAGTGCTGCATCACATAATATAATTTGGTTTTTTTTATGTATAAAGTTGCAAGTAACTCTTAAATGTCAATGTTTTCAGAGTAAAATATTTCCCTCTGAAATGTAGTGGAACTGTAAAGTAGTATAAAATGGAAGTGCTTTTGGTTTGGTATGAGTATGTCAGAGTTGCCCTTAAATTGTGTTACCTTCCACCACTGGAATTATGAAAATAAATGTACATAATTTTCTGCATTTTACTCAATTGGTTACACATTGCGTTGTCTCACATCACAAATCAAGTAGTTTTGGCAGGGCTCTGCTCTGTTGTCAAATTTACCGGCATTAAATCAAGGCCGCTGTTGTCCAATATTGTCAGATCATTGACAATCTTTGGATTAGATTAGTCAGTTGACAGCAGGTTAATCCAATGAGCACTGGGCATTGTTAAAGTGACAATATTGTAGCCCAATAGTGTTGTCATTGTACCAGGGGTGGCCAGTCATCAAGGGGGGGGTGGAACCCCCGTGCCCATGTCATCTAGACCCACCCCACTCCTGATAAATTGTTTGAAAACTACTTTGTGTTTCTTTCCAGCCATGGGTTCCCTGTTGCTGCTTTGTGCTTTGGGGGCTCTACTCAGTTGTAAGTGTGTTTATTGTATTTTGTACATTTTTAATTCACTTTTTCTGTGGCAGCCGCCTCATAATTGTATGAATGGTAAAATTTCAATGGAGTATGAATTACCTGTGCTTGCTTCACAAACAAAAAAAGTGCTTCTTCTTGGTTCAACATTGTGTTTTAACAGCAATGCAATGCAAAAGAAAAATCCAATCCTAATTTTACCCATGCTTAAAAACAATTAAATCTGACTAAATGTAGCTGTCTTCATTCAGTTCATCCCAGTAACATTCCTCAAACGTTGTCTCAGAATCGTTTGGCATGACTTGTAGCCCAGTGATCGCTCAGTTTGAAGCAATTTATCCAGGTTGTCAACCCCATCAGTTGAGTGCATTGTTGTGCGGCCAAACCAGGTGCTGTGGTGAAAGAGGCAGAATGTTAAACAGGTGAACAATTTGAGAGTGCAGCACATAAAGGATAGCCATCTAAATTGAAATTTGCTTTTGTTGAGAATAGCATTTACCTTCAACTGCTATTGAGTTGGAACTATTATACTGAATGGGTCAAACAGGAGAGTAATCTAAATCCCCCAGGCCCTGACAGAGCCCAGAAAATGTTCTTTTCAGAGCAAAGGCGCAGATATTGATAATATTTCCATTATGCAATTATATTGTCTGTGCAGTGACTAATGGAGTGCTGCTGAGAAGCAGTCAAGTGACTATTTCTCAGTCTAAATCTCTTTCAGTGGTTATCAAGAAAAAGCAATTCATTGTAGACTAGCATCTGTGCTTTTAACTTTAAAATGAAGGTATTTTTCAGTCTGTCTCTTTTTTTGTGTCATATTGTTTCTTTGTGCTGTGTATGCAATCCAAGAAGTCTCAAGCCAAGTTTTGTATTGCCAGACTGTGAATCCTTTGATTGCTTTGGCATAAATAGTGTAATTCATTTCTTAACATTTTTACACACTTAATTTGTGGCCTTTGTGAAGCACTGATTTGTATTTGTATTAGGCTTCTTTTGACATGTGTTTTTTCTGTGTCTTTGCTCTTTCCTGTCTGTCAGGTCCATGTAGTGCTTTGTGGGCAGGGAGGGAGTTCGCCCTTTCATTTATGCAGAATTATGCTCCACACTACGATACTCCTCGATTCCAGCTATACATCAGTGCTGTTCAGGACAACGCTAAAGTTACAGTGCATGTGCCTCCTTTAAACTTCAAGGAAGAGAAAAATCTAAAGGCTGGAGAAGGAGTCACCGTTTCTGTCCCGACTAGTGTTGAGATATATGGCACCCAGAAGTGTCCCAATACAGTACGCATTGAAGCCTCAGCAGATGTGACTGTAACCTCCTTGAGCTACAAGCTGTATACAGCAGACACCTCTGTAGTGTATCCCATGACCGAATGGGGTAGTGAATATTTCATCTTTACACCTTCCGGATCCCCTTATGGGACCTTCAAAGAGTTTTCTGTGACAAATGGAAAGGAAAGCAACATAGTGGAGATTTATCCAAAAGGCCCTATCAGGTTCCAGCATCGTGTGTATCGGAGTGGCAGCCGAATGTTAATAAATCTGGAGCCCTATGAGAGTGTACAACTCCAGAGCAAGGGTGAACTTTCCGGATCCAGAATTGTTTCAAAGCACCCTGTTGCTGTTTTCACAGGTCACACTTGTACCTGGCGATTCTCTAAATGCAACCATGTTTTCGAGCAACTATTGCCGGTAAATAAATGGGGAACCGACTTTATTGTGCCTCCCTTGGACTTTCAGATTAGAAGATATGACAGCGTGTACCTCCAGGCTTCCCAGAAAACCCGTGTCTCTGTCCAGAAGGGCAACCATAAAGATGCTTTGAGCCTAACTAGGGGACAGATATTTGAGATCCAATTCCACCACCCTGATACACTGTTCATTCAGGCTGATCATGGCATCCAGGTCCTCATGCTCTTCAATGGTGTTAGACGAAGCTGGTTCCAATTCTACGACCCTTTCTTGATGACCATCCTGCCCACCAACCACTTCTGCTTCTCATATTCAATGGAGGATCTGGAGAACTTTGACAACCAAGCCCTGATTGTGGCAAAAACCAGTGCAAAATCTGAGCTGCGTATTGATGGTGCAAACCTGCCCCGTATCCATTGGAAAAATGTTGCAGGGACACAATTTTCATGGGCAAAGGTGTCTTACAAACAAATCCCAGGCAACAATAGACACACTATGTCCAGTTCTGGTTCCCCCTTTGCTCTTTACAGTATAGGAGTTAGCCAGATGAATGGTTATGGTGCCCCAGGACAATGTATAAAGCCAGGTAATTTGCATGTAACTGTTCAATAATGTCTCATTCTTCCTCACTTACTTGGTTCACCTCCAGTTAAATTATTTTACTGATATTTATATTTTTACATCACACAAATGACTCGCATGTGGAGCATACAGTAATGATTTGATATGTATGTTCTCCAGGAAGTGGAGGATCATTATCCTGTGACCGTATTACCTGCAGTGCCAATGAAGTGTGTGAAATGAAGGGTGGCTATCCCTCATGCGTCCCCAAGCCGAGCAAGCCCGGTACCTGCTGGGCCATGGGCGATCCACATTACCGAACCTTTGATGGACGACGCTATGACTTCATGGGCACCTGCACTTATGTCATTGCTAAAAACTGTGGAAAGGGTGATAATCTCCCAGCCTTTGAAGTCCTCGCCCAGAATGAGAACAGAGGCAGCCTCAGGGTGTCATATGTTGGCCTAGTCATAGTTAAGGTGTATGGGGTCACCATCATAGTAGCTCGCTCTGAGACAGGTTATGTGAGGGTAAGACTTTTTCTACATAATTTCATTTTTTTCTAAAGTATTACCCAAACACATTTTTTAATTTTTGAAATTCACTACATAACTTTTTTTTTTCTTCATTTTTGCAGATTGACAACAGGCTTTGGGGGTTGCCTATAACCTTGAACAATGACAAACTGGTTATTTCTCAGAGCGGTCGCTCTGTGGTTATTGAGACTGCTTTTGGTCTGACTGTCCGCTATGACTGGGAACACTCACTTGTGGTCACTCTGTCTAGCAGTTACACTGGTAAGACTTGTGGTCTATGTGGAAACTTCAATGGCAACCCCAGTGATGATTTTACCACTCCCTCCGGCAGCCAGGCAGGTGGGGCTGTGGCCTTCGGGAGCAGCTGGAAGGTTCCAGGGCTGGTGAAAGATGCTCTGTGTAGGGATGACTGTGTGGGTGGGTGTGAACGTTGTGAGCACAGCTTGATGAAGATGTGGGCAGGTGACTTATTTTGCGGGCTCATCACACTTGTACTAAATGGGCCATTCAGCAAATGTCACTCCATCATTGATCCACAAGCATACCTGGAGAACTGTAAATATGATGTTTGCATGGGAGGTGGCCTTCGACACTTCCTCTGCAAAGCACTGGAGGCTTATACTGACGCTTGCCAAGGTGCAGGCATCGAGGTCCATGATTGGAGGAAAATCGCAAAATGCCGTAAGTAGTGTTCACTAAATTGCTTGATAAACTGTTTTTGTCTAGCATTTATCATACCTATCCCTATTATCTCTTTTCTAGCATCTAAATGTCCACCGAACAGCCATTATGAGCTCTGTGGCAATGCCTGCCCTGCCACTTGTTCTGACCCTAATGCACCCTCCAAATGCAAACGCCCCTGTGTGGAGACCTGTGCATGTAATGCAGGCTTTGTTTTAAGTGGAAGACACTGTGTGCCTGCTACTAAATGTGGCTGTACCTACGAGGGTCGATATATTCCTGCTGGTGAGTCCTTCTGGGCTGACGAGGGCTGCCAGCGATGGTGTAAATGTGTTCCAGGAAGCAGACGTGTGGAGTGCCATGACAAAGGCTGTGGGGCAAGGCGGCAGTGCCTGGTGGTTGATGGCATTAGAAAATGTCAACCAGTTTCCTACAGCACCTGCCAGGCCACAGGTGACCCCCATTACAGGACCTTTGACAACAAGAAGTTTGATTTCCAAGGCACATGTGTGTACCAGCTGACTGCATTGTGCTCCAAGGACCCCGACTTGGTGCCGTTTGAAGTATTGGTCCAGAATGATCACCGGGGCAGTAAGGCGGTTTCCTACACAAAGTTAGTAGAAATCAAGGTGTACTCCCTCAGCATCGTCATTACTAAGACAAACAAAGGCATGATTATGGTAAGAATGACATAGTCATATTTTATACTGTTAGTAATATTTATATCAATTTCTAAATAACAGTTTATTTCTCTTTCAGGTAAATGATGAGCTACTCAACCTGCCTGTCACCCTGAGAGGAGGAGAGGTGTCTGTGTTTAAGAGCGGCTGGTATGCTGTGGTCACCACAAACTTCGGCCTTAAGGTTTCCTTTAACTGGAACAGTGCTGTGTTTGTAACACTGCCCAGCAACTACATGGGAGCGGTTTGTGGCCTGTGTGGCAACTACAATGGCAAAGCACAGGATGACCTTATTCCAAAGAATGGTAACAAACCTGTTTCACCAAAAGATTTCAGTACCAGCTGGAGAGTTGCTGAGATCCCAGGCTGCGTAGAGGGCTGTAAAGGGGTGTGTCCTGATTGTGACATCACCCAGGTGGTTCAATATGAAAAAGGAGATTTCTGTGGTATTTTGAAAGACCCTAAAGGGCCATTCCGTGACTGCCATGCCAAGGTGGACCCAGCTGACTTCTTTGAAGACTGTGTTTACGATGTATGCCTGTATAAGGGCAGGAAGGATGTGCTGTGTCAGGCTATTACTACATATGCATCTGCCTGCCAGGCTGTTGGGGCCAAGGTGTACAGCTGGAGAACTAGTCAATTCTGTGGTGAGAAATCTAGTCATTATAATTATTTCATATAAAAATCATATGAGCAATATATGTAGTGTTGGAAAAAGAATAATGTTATATACAGTATACATCTGATTTTAGAGGTAGCTTTGAAATCATTGCACCATCTAAAACATGAATTTTAATTTCAGATGTCCCAAATATACAAAACATTCAAATCTCTTTTTATCCCCCCATGTTTAATATCCCTGGTCTGCAGCGGTGAAATGTCCGGTTAATAGCCACTATGAAGTTTGTGCAGCTGCCTGTCCTGCCACTTGCCAGAGTCTGACTCCTCCTCAAGGTTGCGAGGCTCATTGTAAAGAGGGCTGTACCTGCGATGATGGGCATATCCTCAGTGGAGATTATTGTGTTCCCTTCTCACAGTGTGGCTGTATTTATGAAGAACGCTACTACCGTATTGGGCAAGTGTTTTATCCCAACACAAAGTGTGAGGAAGAGTGCAAGTGTGGACAGGACGGAGAGGTAAGTGATTTCAGTTGAAAAATGTACATAAAGATTTGACAGTGAACTTTTTTGTTTTTGTTTTTTTTTAACACTCTTATTTGTCAACATTTCTTTTCTCAGGTTGAGTGTAAGAAGTTCACATGTGGCCCTAATGAGAAGTGTGCAGTAGAGAATGGTGTCCAGAAATGTCACCCTGTTGGAAAGGGCGTGTGCCATGCCTCAGGTGATCCCCATTATCGCTCCTTTGACGGGCGAACATTTGACTTCCAGGGGACCTGCACCTACACACTCTCTAAGAGCTGTGGGCTGGAAGGCACCCACCTGGTGGCCTTCTCTGTTCAGGTGGAGAATGTGCAGTGGGATCGTATGATGAACAGGAAAGTGGTGTCTGTCACTAAGCTAGTTGCTGTGGAGGTCTATGGTTACACACTCATCATGAGGAACAACATGTTTGGAGTCCTTGTGAGTAAATGTTTTGTGCCTCATTTGAACCAAGCCCCAAATTCTGAATACAGTTAAATTCACTGCTTATAAATTGTGGAAGAATGTCTGAGAAGATCTAAGTCTAGGCTGACAATAATTTAACTTTGTTGCCATCAGTGCTGTCTTTTTAATTGGACTATGTTTCTGTCCTTAGGTAAATGGAATATTTAGTTACCTTCCTTTGAGTCTGAATGATGGAGCAGTGCAAGTCTCTCAAGAAGGCAGACATTACGTTATTGCAACCAATTTCGGCCTGCGTGTTACTTATGACCTGGTGTACCACGTTACAGTAACAGTGCCTGGAAATTACCGTAATAAGGTCTGTGGCTTGTGTGGCAACTTCAATGGTAATGCAAAAGATGACTTTCAAATGCCCAACCATAAGCTCATCAACAACATAAATGCCTTTGGAAAATCATGGAAAGTCACAATTCCTAATGTGGTGTGTGCAAATGGCTGTGAGGGGAATAACTGTCCCGACTGTGACTCAGCTCGCAAAGCGGTGTTTTCCAAGCCCACTTATTGTGGTATTGTTACGGCACCCAAAGGTCCTTTTGCAATCTGCCATAGTAAGCTGGACCCAAAGCCGTACTTTGATGATTGTGTGTTTGATGTGTGCGCTTCCAATGGTGATGGAAAGGTGCTCTGTGACAGCATAGCAGCCTATGCCTTCAACTGTCACATGGCAGGCGTTGATGTTAAAAACTGGAGGACACCTTATTTCTGTCGTAAGTGATGAGCATAAATGTACTTTTTAATAAGTTTTGGGTGGTGTGCACATAAACTGATATTACTGTTGTCTGAGTATTATTATGTTCTTCATTTCTTTCAGCAATGAAATGCCCAGCCAACAGTCACTATGAGGTCTGTGCAAACACCTGCTCTGATGCCTGCCCTGGCCTCTCAGAGATAGTCAAGTGCTCCTCCAGCTGTACAGAAGGTTGTGAATGTGATGCTGGCTTCTTATTCAATGGACAGGCATGTGTAAAAGAGACTCAGTGTGGCTGCTATGACAATGGGAGAACTTACAAGGTACACATTTTCATTTTGTAATTTGTTCAGTGCAATGCTTCTAGTACTGTTTTGGTTACTGTAATATATTTTTTATTTTTTAAGTCTGCAAGTGACTCAAGCTAATTAAAATAAACTATAATGCTGATGTGGCAATAAAGTTGCCTTTTCTAAAGTGTTGGACATTAGCCAGTTTGATCTCCGATACATACACTATGGACCTCTCTTGAGCATTAATTAACAGATTGGCTAAATTTATATTGCTTAATAAGATAGAAAACCTAAAGTAAGCCCTTTCTCGATCTGTATTATTTACACCTGTATAATGAAATTGCTTTGTGTCCCCAGAATGGTGAAGTGTCGTACAATGACGACTGTACCACAAAATGCACATGTAATTCAGAAAAAGGCCTCCTCTGTGAAAAGCACTCATGTCCCCAAAGCACCAAATGCATGGTCAGGAAAGAAATTAGGGCATGCTACAACACAGGCACGACACAAAAACTACACTATTCATTTGGATGTCAAATGAAATTAACATTTGTTTTGAAATTACTCTATTCCTATTAATTCTGTTTATCCTGTATAGATCCCTGCAAAGATACCAGGTGTCGTGTCAAGGAGAAGTGCCGTGTTGAGAAGGGTGAGGCTGTGTGCGTCCCTGACTACACAGGCAGGTGCTGGGCCTGGGGTGACCCCCACTACCACACATTTGATGGCTACAACTATGACTTCCAGGGCACCTGCAAGTATGTCCTGTCTAAGACCTGTGGTAACCTCGATGGTCTAGTGCCCTTCTCAATCACAGAGAGGAATGATAACCGAGGGAACACTGCAGTTTCGTACGTCAGGGAGGTGTTTGTGTCAGTTTACGGGTATGAAATCATCATTCGCAAGAACCAAGTTGGTAGAGTCATGGTAAGATTTCAATCTCTTGTCTGATGTGTTTGACCTGCAGTATTTCAGCATATACAGAGTAAACACGGTTGTGACCATTTTTCTACAGGTGAATGAAGAACTGTTGAATCTGCCTGTGTACCTGGGTGAGGGTGAGGTGAAAGTGTTTCAGCGTGGTGGCAGTGCAGAGATAATGACAGACTTTGGCCTTGTTGTCTACTATGACTGGAACTGGAGGGTTGTCATCAACCTGCCCAGCAGTTACTACGGCCTTGTCTGTGGTCTGTGTGGCAACTTCAATGGTAACAGTCATGATGAGCTCAGGAATCCAGCGGGAAAAGCTGTCTCTTCAGTAATAGAGTGGGGCAAGAGCTGGCAAACACCTGACCAAGACAAGGACCATCCGTGCTGGGACACGTGTGTGAAAAACTGTCCTACCTGTGATGGTAATGACCGTAAGCTTTATGAGACTCAGGCCTTCTGTGGATCCCTCACAGCCAAGACCAACAGTGTGTTTCAGAAATGCCATGAAAAATTGCCCCCACAGGCCTTCATGAACAGCTGTGTGTATGACATGTGTTTGAATAAGGGAGACAAAAAGATGTTGTGCCAGGCACTGGCTTCCTACAGTGAGCAGTGTCATGAGCAAGGAATAATAATCAAGGGCTGGAGGAAAACATTTGGCTGTCGTGAGTATTTAAGACAAACTTATTGTATTCAAAGATTTAGATCAAATATTTAAAT
>JAPQRN010008832.1:3428-30634 GCA_037367275.1 Coranthus polyacanthus | reverse complement strand
CTTAACTTAAAATATTTTTTTTTTCCCAGCAATGAATTGTCAGCGTCACAGCCACTATGAGGCCTGTGCCAGCGCATGCCAGCCAACCTGCCCATTCCACAACGAAGAGAAAAATTGCGCTGCTGTTTGCGTAGAGGCATGTGTGTGCGATAAAGGTTACATCCTCAGTGCTGGTGTGTGTGTGCCTGCAAAAACATGTGGTTGCAATTATCAGGGCCGCTACTACAAGCCAGGTGAGCACTTTTGGGCTGATGAGGCTTGCCGTCGCCTATGTGTGTGTGATACAACCCTGGGCATGGTGACGTGCCGTGAGGCTTCTTGCTCTCCCAAGGAGACGTGCAACGTAGTGGATGGAGTGCGTGCCTGCCGACCCATCAGTCAGGCCACATGCTCAGCCTCAGGTGACCCACACTACCGGACTTTTGATGGCCGCAAGTTTGACTTCCAGGGCACATGTGTATATCAGCTGGTGGGTCTATGCTCTAAGCAGCCTGATCTAGTGCCTTTCAAGGTGACGGTGCAGAATGACAACCGGGGAAGCAAGGCAGTATCCTATACAAGAACGGTCACATTCTCTATATATGGCATCACAGTCACCATTAGCAGAGAATACCCCTACAAGGTCCTGGTAAGTATAGATGTTGAATAATATGAAGCATAGGGCTTATTTGATACAAAACCAAAGTAACTTGACACTTTTTTGTGATTTTTGGAAACAAGAAAATGGGGCAGAGCAGTTAGCTGTAGTAACAGTATTAAAGATAAAAACAGGACAGATATTTAAATGAGTGAATAAAAGTGCCGTCTGTTGTTGTGCTAATTCCAACATTCCTCCATGCTCTTCTGCATAAACTATATTTAATTGCATATTAAAATTTTGATCCACGCAGACTTAATTAAACTAAGATTTAACTGCACATTAGAATGGATTAGCAAGGGCTGCAGAATTATTAAATCTATAATCTCCTAAAAATATTCTTCCCTCCCTCCCCTTGTATTCTGTTCATCAGCTCAATGGGCAGCTTGTTTCGTTGCCGCTGGATTACAATAATCAGCTGGTTGTGTTTCTAAGTGGCTGGACAGCCGTAGTGGAAACAGACGCTGGTATCACTGTGACCTTTGACTGGCGTAGCACGGTGAGCGTTACTCTGCCCAGCAACTACCAGAGTGCAGTCTGTGGTCTGTGTGGCAACTACAACAAAAAAGCCCAGGATGACCTGACCATGCGCAATGGCCAGCCTGCCCCTGATGGAACAAAGCTGGGAGAGAGCTGGCAGGTGGCTGTTGTTCCAGGCTGTTCATCAGTCTGCCAGGGGCCATGGTGTCATGCCTGTTCAGACTCTCAGAAGAATGTGTACCGTGCACAGAAGTACTGTGGTATTATCACTGACAAGGCAGGGCCTTTCAGATATTGTCACAGCCGCATTGACCCTGCTCCATACCTGGAAGATTGTATATATGATGCCTGTCTTTATCATGGTCACCATGGATCAGTGTGTGAAGCTGTTGGTGTGTATGTATCTGCCTGTCAAAGCCTGGGGGTCGCCATCCATTCCTGGAGAACAGAACATTTTTGTCGTGAGTTTCATACAGTAATTTTTCTTTTGTTTCAGTTCCAATAATATGTATTTGGCTCATCCTCTTCCATTCTCTTTTAATCCCATAGCAATGGTGTGTCCAGCTAACAGCCATTATAGTCTGTGTGCCACGGGTTGTCCAGCCACCTGTTCCAGCTTAATCTCCCGTAACTGCCACAGGCACTGTGCAGAAGCCTGTGAGTGTAATGAAGGCTACCTGCTGAGTGGGGACACCTGTGTGCCTGTGAGAGAATGTGGCTGCTCCTACAATGGCAACTACTACAGAATAGGGGAAGTCTTCTATCCAGAAACCAAGTGTGTTGAACAATGCGTCTGTGGAGAGAATGGTGCTGTGTCATGTCAAAAAACCAAGTGCCGTCCAGGGGAACAATGTAAGATTGTGAACGGAGTGAACGGCTGCCACCCGACGGGGCAAGGAAAGTGTGTAGCTTCCGGTGACCCTCATTACATTTCCTTTGATGGACAGAGGTTTGATTTCCAGGGCACCTGCGTCTACGTATTGGCCAAGGTGTGCAATGATGACAAAGGCCAACTGACGTCATTCACTGTAACTCAGGGGAATGAGAAATATGGAAATGGAAAAGTGGCAGTTACAAAGTCAGTTGCAGTGGAAGTCTATGGTTATGTAATTTACATCGAGCAAAGAAAGCCTTGGAAAGTCATTGTGAGTTAAACAACTTTCATCTGAAATACTAAATTGCATTGGTTTTTTGGTTTTTTTTCTTCAAAATGTTTCTTAATGATGATTTTCTTTAATCTTCTATTCAGGTGAATGATGAACTTCTAAACCTGCCTCTCTCCCTTGATAATGGCCGTGTCAGAGTCACTCAGGAAGGCCGCAACGTAATTGTTCGGACAGACTTTGGACTGACAGTCCTCTATGACACTGTCTACTACGTTGAGGTGATTGTGCCATCTACATACCAGGGTAAAATGTCTGGCCTTTGCGGCAACTACAACAAGAACTCTCGTGATGACTTCATACTTCCAAATGGCAGAAGAACAAAAGATGTTGATGACTTTGGAAAGGCATGGGTGGTGGACCTGCCAGGTTTTGAGTGTGGAGGTTGTGGGGGTCAGTGTCCAGTATGCAGCCAGGCCAAGGCAACCTTGTATGGAAAGCCAGACTCCTGTGGTATCATGAGTTTGCCTAATGGGCCTTTTAAAGCTTGCCACAGTAAAATTGACCCTGCAGTATATGTTTCTCACTGCGTGTTTGACGTCTGCGCTTCGGGTGACAAAGATACTCTGTGTAACAGTGTCCAGGCTTACGCTCTGGCCTGTCAGAATGCAGGAGTTAAAATCCAGGAATGGAGGAGCAAGTCTTTCTGCCGTAAGTAACACAACTATAATTCTGTTGAAAAGTTGTCTAATTTTATATCTAGATGACTTTAGTTTTCTCTTGCAGCTGCTACCTGCCCTCCACACAGCCACTATGAAGTGTGTGCAGACACCTGTGGTGGAACCTGTGCCAGTCTTATTTACCCATTTACATGTTCTGAAAGCTGCTTTGAGGGATGTCAATGTGATACCGGCTTTGTTTTTGATGGTGTGCAATGTGTTTCCATGGATAATTGTGGATGTGTGTACAATGGCAGATATCTTACGGTAAGCCTGTGTTCAGATTTTACATTCTTATACAAGATGTCACACATGCATTAATAGATGACTATTATTTATGCTTAGCATTTTCTTCTAGTCATGAACAGCAATGAAACACAATTATTCACTAACCCTAACCCAAAAATTCTGAATCATTGTACACGATCTTTGTCTCCAGGTGGGCCAAGATGTTGTGGACAAAGATTGTAAGTCCAAGTGTGTGTGTCAGGCTTCTGGGATGGTGAAGTGTGAAAAGCTGGCCTGTGGTAGTGGAGAGGTTTGTGCCGTTAGAGATGGGGTCAAGGGCTGCCACGTCAAACGGGGCCAATGCAGCGTCAACCAAGTTGCTCACATCACCTCCTTTGATGGCATGTCTGGAGCAATGGGTGCTCTGGGGGCATTTGAAGTGGCGTCTATGTGCGACGAGGCCGCAAAGCTGTGGTTCCGTGTGGTTGTGGACGTCAGGGTGTGCAGAAAGGGTGCACGTCCTTCGGTTAATGCTGTGTATGTGTTCTTTAAAGAAACTGCCATCACAGTGAACAGTCGGCAAGTAACCTGGGTAAGACATGTCAGAATGAGGTTTTGATTTAGAAACTGCTTCACTGAATTTTATTTTTTTTTGTCTTAATGTATTTGGATTTTCCTCTTCCTGATATCATTCAGGTAAATGGCAGAAAAGTGTCTCTTCCCAGCAAAGTGACAGGCGAAGTATCCGTCCACGTCTCAGAGAGGACTGTGATCATAGAGAGGCCATCTGCTGTACGGGTCACCTACTCCATTTCACAGGAGGTCACAGTAATTATTGACAGTAGCCTGTCTGGTAAAATGTGCGGCGCCTGTGGCAACTACAATAACAACCCCAAAGATGATATGACAACAGCAGATGGAAAAATCACTACTGATGTGTCTGTAGTTGTTGGCTCCTGGAGTGCTGGGGACTTTTCTAGGTGGTGAGTATTTGAAAGGCTTCTGTAGAAATGTAATAGAGATACGTGGCTGCATTTTGTGCTTTTTGTACAAGGTTTTTTGTTTGTTTTTTTTCGTGCGCTATGGGATTCATCTGCTCTCACCACTTTGCTCTACAACTCCTGATGGTTAATTTAATTGTTAATAATGTAACAACTCCACCTATGCTGTTAACCTTCACTTCCATTCTAGAGTGGAAGTTTTCATCTTGAACTTTATTTTGCCCTTTATGATACAAACTGCAAACTTAATTTGACCCCTGAAATAATCAAGTACAGATCAGCAAGTGATGGGATGGTGCTATGGCTATTCAACCGCTTATTCTCTTAACAGCAAGAACTAAACAAGGACTCTACAGAGCACTTTTAAAGGAATGAGAGTGTGGTTTTTAATTGCATTTGGTCCAATTTAATTAAGAAATGCCAGAGAATCCCCTATGGTAATTACTGATTAAAAAGCAGGTGAGGCTGACAGGCATGGCCATCAAAAGCTACCAAGCTTGCAATCCAATCACTGCTTGTCATCCAAGGACACTTAAGACTCATCTGGGTGCAATATTAATTCGAGCCCTCATCTTTAGTTTTGTGTTCTAGCCTTAAGCCAATCCCCTAGAGAACCCAGTTGTGCATCCCCTTTCCTCTCTTCATTCAACATAGTTGTCCTTTTGTTTGCATTTCCACAGCACCAGACCCCCTCCCCACAGCACAAGAAAATACCCCTAAGAAACAGTGCTGCTCCTGAGTGTTTGCATATGTCTTTAAAAATGCAATTTTCAGAAGTGTTGCTTGTAATCTGTTGTGCCTGAGTGAACATGACTTTACTTTTCTCTAGTGTCTTTTGACTGCAATTTCTTTGTTTTTTTTTTATTTCAGTGGCCTGTAGAGATATTTGCTCTGTGGTGCAACAAACCATCTGGTATAGAGGTAAAAACTTCAGTTCTTTTCTTTTCTTATTAAAACAATGAACTGATGTTTCCTCACTGCTGTGCATTAAGGCTTACATCTCTGCTTCCATCCCTATTAAACAGAATGAAGAGGAATGAAGTCATTCAGCTAAACTTGCTTGTTTACAACTAGTCTTACTCCTCATACTGCTGTTCTTTCTCTTAATTCTCAAAATGTTTTTTGCAGTTACTGGCAGTCTGGTCCTTTTTTTTTTATTGTTTGAGTTGGGGGGAAAAAAAATCTTCCACATTCTTGAACAACATCTCCATCTGGTGGAGGAAGGAAATTGTCTACTTTCTACAAAACTGCAGCAAACAATAGGAACAGTCGCGAGTAACAAATACATACCTGCATTATCGTACACGACAGGCTTGAAAACATGTATAAAATGTTCTCTCCTCGCTGTTCTGACCAATAAACACTTTTTTTTCATTACACTGCGTGCTCACATTATTGTTGACTACTGAACCTGCCTCCTTTTTTAAAAGCTACAACCACCCAGTTTGGTATTTGCAAGTGGAATATCACAAAGTGGGGAATTTGGTAGTTTAGTGTCGGAGAGACCTTGAGAAGCCAGTTTTCATGTAGCTGAGAGAAAACTCTTACTGACAAGACTGGCCATGAAAGCACATAGTGTTTAGACTTTCACTTCACTGCACAGAGTAATCACACCACAGTACAACAATCCCACTGTTTATGCTGCTTGTGTCTGTGTTTATATATTTGCTTGGAGGGGAAATCAGCATAAGTTCATTCTTCAGTAATCTTCAACTATCCGTGCTGGCAGCAAAACAACGTGCGAATATTCTCCCTACACAGTAGCACGATAGCGAAGTTCTTCTGGTGTTTGCCTCTGCACAGGGAAGCTCGGGGGTAATTTTGGGGTGTACTTCAGTGGGTGACAAACTCACACCAGCACCCCGCCCTCTCCCTCCCTCCCTCCCTCTCATTCCTTAGACAAGACCAAAAAGAAAGATCTGCTTGGTAGAGCAGAGACTACTTGAGAAATCTCCATAGAATGCACTACAAAACAAGTCATTTTTAATCTATGGTTTTCATACTTCTCGAGCCATAGCATAAACATTTGCATTTCATAGTTTTCCTTGGCTGAAGCTGTAAGTGAAAGAAAAACTTGTTTTTTTTTTTTTTGTTTTTTTAAGAAGCGTTCGTCTCACTGGGCGGAGAGAAAGTTTGTAGGAGGCTGGTGCACGGTAAGTTGATTTAAATGCACACATTTGCGCTTTCTCTAAAATGAATTTCATTTTTTTTTAAAACAAAAAAAAAAACCGGTGGACTTAACACTGCAGCCATAATACACTTTCTTCGTCAACATTTTTTTTTTTCCCCCCTCTTGCATAGGTTGTCTTTGCTTGATTTGATTAGATGGTTTCCTGAAAATGGGTCGGATGCTTGTGTGAACATGTGATCACTTTATTACGCCAGACCGTCGCGTATTGCTTATTAAAAAAAAAACACACAAAAAAAACCTTTCCTTTCTTGCGTTTTTTTTTTTTGTTTGTTTGTTTTTTTTTGTTTTTTTTTGCATTTACCGGTAAGTATGTGGAGAAAGTAGTTCAAGACACGTTGCTCCGCTGCTTTAAAAAAATGCTAAGCCATCCAAAGAGTTCAGTGACTGGTACAAGGAGTGCTTCCAGCAACGCTGTAGCCAAGAAGCTATAAAAAGTTTTTTTTCAATCTGTGTCGCGGTAATTGGCGAGAATAACAACGTGAACTCGAAATAGGAGGCGCTGCTTTAAAAAAGTAGTGTGTTGTTTCGCTTCCCCTCTTCGAAAACTATGCCACATGCTTGTTACTGTTTCAGTTTTTGATATTTCTTAAAATACAGTTTAGAATGAGTTAATCCCTTACATACAGTTGCTTGGGTAAATATAAGCACCTTTCCCAATGTTTTATTTCTATGTATAAATATATAAATGTGCTCCCGTTTATCTCTTGTCTGTAAGGGTCAATTTGAGCAAGGCCATTTTAATTACTAAAAAGCGTACATGTGAATCCCACTTTATTGTAATCCATGGTAATTAATTTTTTTAAGTGTTGCATTATGGACTCCTTTCATATGTCCCTATTATATTCCCCTACATCACTCAGAAGCCTAACAAACAAGATTATTGGATTGGTTCTTGTTAGTATAACTCACCCTGTATTTGTTTGATTAAACCTGATTGGCAGGCCTTTGTTGTTAATCCTGCTCCCAGGGTTGAAGTGTTCATTTCTCTCCACTCCAGCTCCGTGTTCGCACCCCCACTCTAGTCATGCATGAATCCACAGCAGTGCTCTGGGCCAGGGAGGGAAAACCTTGGCTCCGCTAATGTAGTCTTTGATCTTTGCAATGCAAAACATGTCTCTATGGCTTAGATTTTCTGCTTTCGTACAGCTAAAGCAACGAGTACCTATATTGCGTTTTTTGTTTAGATGTCTCGGTATAATATGGTGTGAAGCAAACAAAAACTGCGTCTCTCTGGGCATGCAGCATCCCTAACTCCAGCAGTTGTCTGGTTGTGTAACCTGAGCCTGTAAACATGGGTGTAAGAGAAACTTAAAGAATGTCCCAGATACTATATAGGCAGAAAAATAGCCCCAGGAGGTTCATGTTAAGAGTATGCCCCACATGTAAACTAGATGAGGCAGCAAACTGAATGCAAACCCACCAACCAAATATCAAATGAAACATAACACCAGCCTTTCCATGTACCCCGCTACTGCCAGGCCCCATGTTCTGATGTACTGAGCCTTAAATAGACCCTCTACTCTTACCCACAGTCAGGAGAGCATATTATTATTTAAGACACATAGTATCCTGAAATACGACCCTTACGAAGTGTTTGGCCTGAACAGAGCTCTGTGTCCCAATATCAAAGCCTCATCAATGCAGACTATGAAAAGAGATAAGAAATACAGCATGGTTTCACACTATACTGTTCTGTTTTGGGAAACAAGAACCAGCTCTAACCTAAGTGAACTTTATCTGGGCTGGCGGGTTGGTAATTTCTTGGGAACACTTAGCGTTTTGAAAACAGAGTCCTCTCTGTCCTCTCCAGACAGGCAGTTAAAGCTGCTGACGTGCTTGAGTTTGGAGGGAGTTTGTAAATTACACTAACTGTTTTATCTGTAAATCACATAGAAAAGGCCTCAAATTCCTGTCAGTCCAGCCTTTTACCCCCTTGTTAAAGAGTATAGAAGCAAAAAGGTAGGGTTTAAAGCAGCTTTCAGTCCAGTATGGTGGCAGTGTAGCTCTGGTCATGTTGGTCTGGAACAATTTGCTTCCATTTCTTATCAACAGAAGTTATTTGACAGTAACAAAGAGTAAAGACAAAGATTAGAGGGAAAAAGACACATCTGTGGGACTTTTTGTGAATCACTGTTAGTCCAAAATGGTGGAAAAGTAGCAATTGTGTTGTTACAATATATGAACTTTCAGTTCTTGTCAATGTACAGTAAGTTCTTTACTCCTACAATCAAAATGACGTTACGTGATCACTCCCATTTGGGCTACACAAAAAATACTGCACCAACAACCCAAGTTTTGGAGCAGATCTTGGTGGAGGTCTGCGCTCTCTGAATGTCTGTCTAGTTCCTTCTCTTTTTTTAATGTTTTTTTTTTTTAAAAACATGATTCGTGTTGTTTTTGTCTTCTCACCAGGTACAATGGATCTTCTTTTGTTGACAGTGTTTAGCACTTGGCTGGCTCCTGCACTGGGTGAGCATCCTTTTCACTAAACATTTAGTGGCTTTAATACACACTCCCCCTTTAAAATCAACCTGTGCAAAAGCCTCCTTTTCTCTAGGCTATAGTTGTGTTATGTTCTTAGCTCCTCCGTCCTAAATGAGCTGTCTGTATAACAGGATCAGCGTTTGGCAGGGAAGTGTTTGGTAAGTTTCCTGCATTAGTGTTCACTGTTAACGCATGGCCATTTGACATTTTTTGTCCTTAATCTTCAGTTTCTGCTGCGCACTTATTTGGTATGGCTGCTTGCCATGTCTTCCTTTTCGTCCACTGTGTAGAACATGCCTTGTATTTATGTCAGGCATTAGTGATACTGTTTCCAGCATCATTTACATTTGACATTTTCCATTTTAAAAAAAAAACGTTTCATGTCTCTGCTTTGCTGTGAGAACAGGCCATGTCAAACAAGTGTAAACATTTCCTTATACTGCAGTTTGAATAATCTTTCATTCTGCTGCTGCCGACCGCTGCCAAGTTTTCCATTGTTACTGCAGGTCCCAGTCCTTGTTTTTTTCTCTGTGCTCCCTGCATGCCATCAGCTGAGCCTGATGTTAAGCTGATTTGTCTAAATTCAGGCATTTTTATCCCTTTTTGACTCTTAGGTCTGTTAGAGTCAGGCCTTATTTTCAAGGGCTTGTCGGCACCAATATTTATCTAAGATATGATTTGGCCTTACAGAGGAAGAGACTAACATTAGTATTAACTGCCTGATAATGAGGTCAAAGGTGACTCCACCTCTCTGCAGCATGTATTCAACGTATTGTATAAAAAGTGTATAAAATATGAATGAATTCAGGGTTTCAACTGTATTATGCCAGTGTGTAACTGTCAATATATGTAAGAAATAAAGTTAGCTTAGTGATTATGGAGGCTTAATCCTCCCATTACATGTCAGAAAAGTCTCTCAGCAGATGTCGCCACACCAAAACCAAGCCCAATATATGTCCTATCACGATCAGACAGATTACATAAATGCAGCAGAGAAATGTGAACAAACAGGAAACACTCATTCTGTTTTATAGATTTACACAAGTCAGGGCAATGAAAAACACTTGCTGTGACGATTCAGGGGGGAGGGTGGAATATGTTACAGTTGTCAGTTTTTCTGAAAACTTTCTGCAGTCAGTTTTTGGGATGCTTTGTGATGTTAAGAATCTTTAAAGCAATTAAAGCTGAACTGATAAGTCGCGGCGTAACACAGTATTCACAGAATCCCACCCTCCAACCTTCTGTTATCTTTTTATTCTGCGTCTATACACTATTTACTGTGAGATAAATGCAAAGATGGCCAAACGATAAAGACGATACACACAAAAGCTGCGATTTAAAGGTAGGCCACGAATCCACCCCTTTTGGCCTCTCTCTCTCTCTGGAGTTCATCCACGCCACTAACTTCACTTTGGCAATTTGCTGACATGCTCTTACACTACCAGGTGACTGTCATAAGAAGACTAATGATTCTACTTCTTTTCTCGCAGCTTCAGCAGCGGACGACAACAAAGGTATGTTATTCGAATGGACATGTAGAAAAGTCCGATTACGATTACATTCTCATTTTTAACTGGCATATAAATTGGTACTGGAACCAAACGGCTTAATGGCTAGATGAATGACTCTGGTCTTAGTGCTCTCTGAAGTGTGTCAGTGGGTAAATCTGCAATCTTACAAGACTTAAAGATGGGATGGCCTTCCTAAGTGCAGTATATTGTTGTTTTAAAGAGCTGTAATTCCATGAACACAGTAGTGTGAATCAAGTGCCTCCTTAAACCGAGTCATGGAGCAGCATGAGCCTCTTACATGTGCTTTCATAATATAATCGTATAATAAATTCAATGGTGCCTACTTCATGCACTTTTGAGTGCCATCTTCAGTGCAGCTCTATGAATGCACTCTGAATGCTCCTGTGTAACCTTTGACCTCTAATAATGGCTGCCATGAAGAACTATTGGCGGCTGCTGTTTGTGGCTTTGCACTTTTCCTTGCATACCTTATCTTTTTACTAATTAAATGTTTTTCTCATCCAGAAGACTTCGACGTGTCTTTTAATTATGGTGAGTGCCGAACAGATGAACGTGGTCTTTTTTTATGGCCGTCCCTCTACAGGAAACATCTGCGAGGTTAACATGAGTTAGCATTTTCCACTTGTTTTTCCAAAAGTGATGGAAAACTTTCACCCCTTGGCAAGGCTTCCGGAGTTCGACTGTAAATATTTCTAATTCTGTCTCCTGTGCTGTAGTCCTGGTCGTCTGCTGCACCGGCAACACAAGATATACAGTGATGTTTAGTTAAAAACACCTCCATGCATCATGGACTATTTGTGTTATTGTAGGTAAAAGCACATTTTTGTGGTAGTTTACACCTTTTACTGTTCTTACCATTCCAAAGTTTCTTCTGTCTACATTGCTACAAGAAGAACAATAGATGACATCTCTGTGCTTCAGCTGAGTTAGCTGTACTCACATAGCTTCATTGCTGATTCATTTGAGTGAGGTTTAGATATTTGTCTTCTTATTTTTCTTGATGTGTTTTACAGTTTTACAAGTAGATATGTTCTGCGTTCTCTGCCGTGTTGAGGCACCCAGCAGAGAGCAAATGCTGACACCGGTGTTTACAGTTTCTGTGACTGCAGCTCGCAAAAATGTGTGGTCACCCAACATGACCATTAGAGGTCTGTGTTACAGCTCAGCCATATTTCACTGCCGTTAAAGGCGTCACAGTGGAATGCTGTTGAATTTAGAAAGTGTGTTGGATATGTTATGAATGAAAACTGAACTTGAAACCTGACGGATTTGATCTGTACGTTCATATGTGCTGCACGCACTTTTTTAAATGAATTTGTTTTTGTTTCAGATTATGAATCTCTGAGAATCGGTGGCCTGGTTTTCGCGGTGGTACTGTTCCTCCTTGGCATCGCCCTCATTGCCAGTAAGTGCTTTAGCTTTATTCAAGTAAAAGTACAAACTCTGAAAGGTACTCAAAGATTAAAATTAAAGTATTTCTACATTTCTACCAGTTTGTTCTGTGCACATCTGACCTCACAGCGTCGGTGCCGGCCTCACACATCTCATTAAATAGAACTGACCTTTTCTCCCTCTCCTCTGCTTTGTCTTGTTGTATCTTTTACATCGCCGCGTCTGTCACGCGCGATATGCACTGCTCTGTACACCATGAGGTCGTTAATTTGTTATTGTCCCACCCGTATAGGTTTGGAATTGGTCTTGATGTTGTGAAGGTGCACAATAATGCAAAAAAAATGGACACTTCCCCATGCATGCATTAAAAACAAGGCTGTTTTAAGAAGGAGTAGAAAGTACAAAGAGTGCATTTTGCTAAAATCTATGGAGTAAAAGTGAAAAGCTGAATACTAGATAAATGAATAAATAAATACTCAAGTGCCTGAGAACTCAACATTCAAGTTCAGCAGCGAAATATTTGTACTTCCCGCCTCTGGTAAATATGTGTGGTGCGACCGTGAAGTGACCGACTTCGTGGTGGTCCAGATTCATATAGTCCTACAAAACAAGCAGACTTCTGTGTTTCTCAGAGGGCTTGAACATCAGGAAAACCGATGCATCATACACAGTCTCGGCACTCAACGCTCTCATGCCCGGTGCATCACAGCATTTTGCCCTTTATGCCATATCCCTTTTCTCACCGAGTGTCCTTCCAAGGTTCCTCCTCATACCTGCCAGCACATGCTGTTACTGCCAGTAGTAGCCCTGTAACCAAAACCCACCGATAAATTATTCATTAGGAGCCACACACTGCCGCACTTTCTCGCTGCTTCTGTTAGTTAAGATCAGGGTGGATTTCTAACCGAAGAGCTCGGTGTGTAAGGCTTTGGTGTCGTGTGATGCAGGCCATTGCACAAATGGTCACAGTAAGGGTGCTGAAGTACTCATAAATAGGTAAATTGCCTTTTACAGGCACAATCTGATATCCAAATGTTTACTATAGTCTAGCGTGTGACAAAACTAAACTAGCCGTAGCTTAGTGGTGTGTCACAGTGCAGGAATTCACAAGAGTTTCAACACGCACGGTAACACCAGCTTACGAAGATAGATATAATTTAAACAACAAATAATGAGAAAATGTAAATGTAGAGCATAAAACAAAAAACAATACAGAAGAGAGCAGATTCTGGAAGTGTCTTGGATTTAGATATGTTTGTTAAATGGCAATCGTCGCCCTTTGGAGCCTCCCAGTGACAATGTGAGGGAATAGCGGATTAGCGTTATCTTGAGAGATTTTTCTTTTATTCTAAATCCTGTGTGAATGTAGGTCACTCTGTTGGTCTGGGATTTTCGGTCACACTCAAACAATTTGTAGATGTATTCTGTAATTCCACAGCTGGCCTCATTGAGAAATCCTGCTCGGCTACAGATAGTCATTTCTTTAGTTTGATCGCAGTTCACAGTCGATGAAGTAAAAAGCATTAAAAAAATGGTGTATAAAGTGTTTACATGGTCCTAAATAGAATAGAAATGCTTTGGCTTGGAAGTTATTCAACCTCCAGCATTTTAGTCACCGTTAAACAACTGAATTTTGTTGTGATTTAGAAACATGAATGTAGTCTTGAACACGGGCCAGTAAAGCACAAGCTTATAAGTCTCCCAGGCTGGCTGCCCAGACAAGCTTATTGGCACAATCTCAAGATGGCATTCGTATACCTATCAAGGCTCGGAGCAACATCTTCCTCTGCTAGTATTATGGGAAAGGCTGGGGGTACATCGTTCTTTTTTATAATGTCTTGTGAGTCTCTTTTATGCAACAACAAACTGAAAAATTAAGACCCATACAATTGTTTTTTCTTGTGTTTTCACCAAAAACAGGCAGAAAATGTAGTTGCTCAAAGAGTGACAAGTCAAGGTAAGCAGAGCAAAACCTAACACATAAAAGAGATAGCAAACACTTAAAAACAACAGAAATAATAATAAAATAAAGACAATGTTTTCTAATGCCTGTTTTTATTATGAATTTAAAACTTGTTTTGTTATCTGCCCATTTGCGTTTTTCTCAGATCCAGGGATCCTGATGTAGAAACAGAACTTCCAAGAGAAAATAATGAGCAACAATGGTAAATAGAAATGAAATGCCTATCCTGCAGGTGTTTTTAACACTGTGCATCATGTCAATTATGTGAATCTCTTTGTACAGATTGGTACATCCAGAGGCAATGAGCTGTGAAATTCTGGTAAGTTTCTTAAAAATGTTAAATCTTTTGCCTGCAATAAGAAGGTGAAGGGTGCAGTTCATACTTTTGTACTCATAAACCTCTCTCTCTCTCTCTCTCTCTCCAACCTCTTCTCTACTTTGACCACCATGTGGCAGCAAATACAATGATCAGAGCTGAGGACAATCTTTCCATGGACACATGAAAACTTTCTTCAATTTCATAATGTTACTGTGCTCCTTTTTTCAGTTTTTTAATGTTTTTATTAACAACTGTTACTAGATAACGTGTCAACTTTATATGAAGGTAATAGTGTGACAACTGTAATAACTTATATTTTTTTGTGACTTTCAGATTCATGCAAAATAAAAAAAACATGTTCAAAAACCATTCTTTTGTTTCTTGGGTGTTTTTCATTGTGGTATAATTACTGTATTTTCTGTGCCGTGGTAGCAGGCTGGTGGAGAGCCCTCTGTCATACTGCACAACAGCTTCTGCTGACACAGCAGACAGTCCAGTTACACATCCAGTAGTAACTGCCAGCGGTGAGAGGGTGAATGATTAACACGTTATATGCTGCATGTTGCAGCGCGTAGTGGGTTATGTGCTGTAATGTGCTGCTGCTCTTAGTTTTCACCAAAGTGAGTCAGGCAGCGTGTACAGTAAATACTGCATATGTAAGCGATACTTTCTCTGGGCATCTGCAACCACGTAGACAATGCACTGCACAAAAGCCAACGGCGTAGGAACTGGTGGTATTTTGATCATGCATATTACTGCAGTAAAAATTAGTAATCGTCATAATCTGCATTGTCTACCATGCAGCAAGAATACTGCAGAAGTTTAGCCTATTATTGACTCGTAATGTAGTGCACAGTATGAGAACCATCCTTGGTCTCTCTGGATGTACCCCTGTGTTGCACCACTTGATTAAATGTGTATGCAGTGCTTCACAGTCACCACCAGAGGGTGCCTGCTGAGTTTAAACAGAAGGGCCAAGCATTTTTGTTGCCTGCTGTGCTGTCCACCAACCTCCTTTCATTTCCCCTCTTTTACCGCAACACAACAACCTGCTTCCTACCCCTGCCCTGCTTCGTTTGTGGGAGACAAAGCTCCTCTTCATCACCGCTGCGCAATTATGGCCACCACAGGTTTGTTTGTTTTCCTACTCCATAAATATTTAACAAGAATGTAAAATAAACAGTTGTAAACTGTACTGATAGCCAGTTTCAGAAATATTAATTTGGTTACATGTTTAAATTTCATCTAGATGAATGACTTGATTCATTTTTGTCGTTTATATTTTACTCTATCACCTTTGTGTATTGTTGCTTCAGTGCCAAGAGCCAATTTGCTGCTGATGCATTGTTCAGTATCTACACGGAGTCCTACAGCAAACTCCCTATAGACTAAAACCACATTGCAGAGGTTTGCCCCTAGTTTCTTTCAAACTGAATTATCTGCATTTGTTGCAGGAAGAAAATGGTGAAAGGAATTAAAAAAAAACTGCCTGTTCAGTCACTTGGGAGTGAAGAATCAGCAACATGCAAGCTGCATTATTGACTCAGAACATGTGCAATGGGCTGTAGTCTGCAATATCCTCATATCTGTTAAATAAGTCACTATGTTGTCCAGGAGTTAATTAAACTAAGTAGAAGTGCGTACTGCATTAAATCACATTACGTACTGTAGTCTGGTCACACTAAATTATTTTAATTAATTTCAAACCCTCATTCAAGCTCTCTATTAGTTTCTGCTGTGATAATACCCCTGTGTCCTGCTGCTGGCTGTTAACCCACTTTTTCATGGTGCATCTTTTTCTGCTGAGCAAAGATGCTGCATTGAGCGCCTCTCAGTGGGGGAAAATACTCCTGAGGAGTTATGGAGCCAAGCCTGCAGATCTGGGGAGCTGCAAACCTTGCTGTCCTTAGTGCTGTACTGAACGCACACCCTTATAGACTATTTTCCTTGTTTTTTAACTCAACACTTATATTTTAAGGCTTTATAACTGAACAGGGTTTTTCTTTGCAGAATCAATGTTTCCAGACCGAAGTGACTTTGATTATGGTAAGATTTCTTTCCGTTTTAATAATTTCAACAAACTCAAAAGCACAATATTTGATTCTAAAACTGTGTTAAGTGTATGTTTTAGTTTGATTAGGACTGAGGATTCTGTTCTGGTTGACTATGGTTAAGTCCCATGTGGTTTTGTCCCCTGTAGATTATGAGACATTGCGGACCACAGGGGTTATCCTTGCTGTTATTATGTTTGTCTCTGGCATTTTAATAGCCCTGAGTAAGTTTAGACCTTTGTTCATATACTCCTTGAATACAGAGACTGAATCACATACACATGAGCAAATTTATCTTTGTAATTGATGTATCATTCCCCAAACAGGTAAAAAATTCACAAAATGTGTAAAATCCTCATCCAAGTAAGAGTTGTGCAAGAATTAGTGGATGATTTGCCTGTGCATGCTGTATGAATTTGACCTGTGTGAAAAAAATATCTTTTTCAGTATATTTCACCGACTAAAACAGAGTTTCCCACAGCCCATCCCTGGATGCTTTTTTTCTAAACGTCCCTTCCTTGTTCTGCATACACAACCCAAAGTACACATCCAACACACTGAAGAGTTTGACCAGAGTCTTGGGGGAACAAATCACATGCGAGTTGGTGCTTTTATTTTGTTATTTCAGTGCTTAAACATTTCTCAAATATACATCAAACTCTTCATGTGTTGGTAGTGACTGGGGAGTTTATATTCTCAGCTGATCGCATGCCGCTTGTATGGCGAGACGAGAAGAAAGACACGAGCTGCTGTCTGAAAGGACAAAAAAAAAAAAAAAAAATCTGCATAATGGTCTGTAGTTAATCTTAGCCCAGAACCCTGTGGCTTCAACTGATTTTGATAACATGCATCCACTTGATCAAATGCACCTCCGAGTCTGAGAGAGAAGTTGTGGCCACAGTTTTCAGACTGCAAAAGTACATCATTTATAATCAGAAATCTTGATAAATGAAAGTAACTGTAAGTTCCTCTCTTTTCTCTTTATAGTTCCAGCTCATCTGGTACCCAAATTCCAAAGACAGAGGGTAAGTTCACTTTCCTGGAGGGAAATGTCGATGGTCGTTTTGTGCCGAGATTGACTCTCTGTTACATCTTTTTTCTCCCTTTTTTTTCTCCGCAGTACCTCCTCAAACTGTTTAGAAAACATTGTACATGTTTGAAAGAGCACACGGATGTCATCACACGACCCCCGGCAGCGAATCCACACACACACCGGTTGTTTATGGCCAGTCCTCTCTTGGCTAATATACCTCTACCAGCTGGATGAGTAATAAAACAGGGTTTTCCAACGCTCCTTCACTGAGTCTCCCACTGGTTTCTGTTGCAGGGTTAAGTGTGCTAAATACAATTTATCTGGGTCTTAAATCAACATGAAAACATATCCAAGACAAGACTATTAGTAATCATGAGACTCATAAGATGGTTTTAATGAAACATTGTCAAATGTTGTTTCTCCTCCTCGTGTTTTTGTTTTGACAGACAATACAATTAAGAGCATGATAACATAATTATAACAAGACAAAATAAAACTGCATGCGCTGATCAGATGCTGCAATTTTGTTCTTTTCTGTTTCTTCTTTTGCCTTTATTTTTTTGCCTTTATTTTCACGGGCCTTTAAACACATTTAAAAGAATTGGCATGATAAAAATAATGAAGAAATATGAGAAATAAAAAACAGTACACATGTCTTAAATAAACTTCTACAGTGAAATAGGCAGCATAAAATCTTGAATGAAATGAAAATTCAATGACCATGTTCAATAATGTATTACATACAATGCAATAAAATGTGTATTACGTACAAAGAAAGTGTATTTTGTTTTGGGGGGGGTTATTAATAGAGGCTCTCTCTGTTTTAAATTCAAAGTATTGTGTTGAGTCATTAACTGAAATGTTTTTCCTGCTTCAAATAAAAACCTTGTCTGTTCAACAGGATTTTCACGCCGTCTTATAAAATTGCCCACTTAATTATTTATAAATGTAAGTTTACTTGATGAACTGACTTAAATGGAGGTTTGCTTTGTACATGAGATGAGTTTGCAGCAGCATGAGGGAGAGACATCATGATGTGAAACAGTGCATACCTAATTAATAATTTGAGCAAATCTGCTTTCATCTGTGACTAAAGTTTTTTTGTCACTGCAATAAAGGTCAGCGGAAATTGGGCTTGAAAAATAAAACTGTCAGACTGTTGGAAGTGGCTGTCACGAGGCCTCTTGCTAGTGGGAAGGTGTATTTTCCACCCTCTTCATTTGTGTAAATGGGATTGTTCACAGATTGCTCTCAACACATCAAAACAATCTAATGGAACTTTAAATTCAGTGTTTTTGTATTTTTATTCATGACTCATTTACGGTTAGTCAGACAATTTGTCACCGTTGTTACTCATGTCGTGTTTGTGATAAGAAAGAACATTCTTTGTCATAATCGGTTTCAAATGCAGTAGTAGTAGTTGCAGTAATTGTAGTTTTACACAGTAAAATGTCTTTTTCCACGAACTGGTCCATTGAGGATTTTACCTGTTACTACATAAGTATGATGCATACAACAAAGTTACGTTACATGATAGATTCTTCTCATTTTCAACACGCATGTTTTTAATGTACGCTTACATTCTGACTGAAACCAAGACCATCAGTCATATTCACTCATCATGATGGGGTTTTGACAAGGGAGTAAGAGGGGTTTCAGGGACAACGTCCTGGATGTCATACAAACGATTTCACAGAAATCAACCTTAAACTGGGAGTGTAGTCTATACTATAGACTCTATAGGAAAATGAATACTACTCCACCTTCCACAGCACAATCTATACTTCGAGTTTTGCATTGAAGATAATTAATGCCTATGATTTTTGTTCATTTAAAGAGTTTCATTTCAAAATGTAAAATATACGTTTTGACAAAAATAAATACATAAAACTCTTGATATTTGTCAGTCAAAATTCTAAATGTGCCAATTTATCAACACCATCACTCTGATGGCGGATAAATAAATCAGTCTGTATGTAGAACAATAAATAAAGCACTGTCTTTCTACAGACATTAAATTACAAGTAATTTAAGCTTTGTGGATTAAAGCATCATTAGTGTAATCCAATGTGAATTATATCTAGAAACTAATATGCCAAAACTAACTGTTATAGACCAGGGACTCCCTAAAATGTCACAATAATAAAATCCCCTTCTCAATAGAGGAAACACGTTTGAGACTCATTCCCTTTAAATGGGGATTACAAGTGATTTAAGTCATTCTTGGTCCTGCAAGGACATTACACGTCGACGAGAGGAAGCATTTCGTTTCTTCAGCATGATCTTGAGCTGCAAGTGAAAAGGGAACAGGTTAATGATGAAAAGCTTTTGACAGACAATGGAATGTGCAGACTAAACAGTGCGGATGTGGCTGGCTGTTGATGACGGATAACTCACCTGGTTTCCCTGGAGGCCGCTCTGCAGGAGGTGAGCTGGTTGGTCGTTTTCCAGGTTGCGGATACTGGGATCAGCTCCTCTGCTCAGCAGCAGCTGCAGGATCTCTTCCTGGTGGGGGTTACCATGGAGACCAGCTGCCATGTGTAAAGCTGTGTGACCATGAGCCTAGAGCAAAAAGTAAAAACGCAGAATGACTCAGACTATTTATATTCCAGTTTTACTGTATGTACAGTATGTCTTTGCACAGACACTTGTCGAATGGCCACATAAAATACAATTATGACGTCATGTCTGTGTGGGACTTACTTTCATATTGACAAACTCTTTCATGTTTGCCAGGGGAATCTTCAGCAGATAACGAACCAGATCAATATTCCCCTCTTTTACAGCCAAGTGCAGCACAGTCTTGTTACTTTTGATTTCCTGGAATCAGACAATTGGAAGTGAAGAAAAAAACACAAAGAAACCACAACAAGTCAGACTAAGACTTTATACACAGAGAAAACCAAACACATAGGGGGGGGGGCTCACTCCCTGACATCACCAAGATGAAATAAAAACCCGGGCACTTCTCTGTCACGATCATTCAGTGAAAGGTAAGGGAATCCTTATACTCTATGACAATCAGCAGTGGAAGGGCTGCACTGTACCTGGCTGAGCAGGGACGACCCCGTACTGAGGAGCATCTGCACACAGGAGAGCTTCTCTGCAGCCTTGGTCTGGAGGCTGACATCTGCCAGTCCGCTAGAAGATAAAGCCTTCGTGGTGACACTGTGAGAAATGGCTCCACAGTGCAGCGGTGTCATACCTGACGCAAAGAAGAAGACGCCACATTCATCTCAATCATTACAACAGAAGGGATCTATACCCTATAATATCCCTGAATTTGTCCATCTGTGATGATATCAACGATATACATTGTTGTTCACTAAACTGATCTACTTCACACGACTTCTGACAATAAAAAGAATAATAAAGCTTCATGACAATTAGGATTTCACACAAAATAAGTACCAAGTCAACAAAATGAACAAAATGAGCATTTCCTACTGATAGTACAAAAGAGCTCTAACATTACTGTACAATGTAGTTGTTTTTTTGAATTTCTAGTTTTATTGCCCAGTTTAAAACATTTGTCATAAAATGAATCAAATGTAATTACAGTGATGAAGTAATTAAAAAGCTACATTAGTCGTTACATTTAATACAATAACTCCTAATATTCACAGAACAGTTGTGGATGGAAGCGCACGTACGTTTGCATTTACAATGTTTCTGAAAATTCATTTAAAATTTGCAATACATTTGGATGGAAACCTGACTTTAATCTGCTTGAACTGTATTCAAAATCTAAATGTGGGAACCTACCTGTTGGTTTATCATTTGCATAGAAGTAACAACGGGTGTAACTTAAACGTACCTTCAAAATTGCGTGCCTCCAAGTTAACGGCAGGTCGGCTGGACAGAATTGCCTGGGGAAAAAAAAAGAAAGAAGCGCTGTTCAGGTCTGCTGCCAACACTTCTCTGACCTGCTGATTCGAGCCTGATGAAAGCAAATGCTACTGCTGTTTTTACCTGGAGAACCATGGGGAAGCCATAGTGGGCAGCCAGATGAAGGGCAGTTTGTCCTTTAACATCACATGCGTTGATGTCTGCTCCTAATGACAGCAGGTCTTGCACAATCTCTGGCAGGTTCGCCGTCACCGCCACCAGTAAAGCAGTCTGCGTCAGCACATGTATGGTGCAATTATCAACTCAGCGTTAAGTGAACATGGTTCGATACACTTCAGAAGTTGTATCATTTTTTTAAAATTCATGCCGTACCTTGCCCCTGTGTTCTTTGGCGTCGAGCTTCCCTAAATCCCTCAGCGTCTCTGCAGCGGCGTACGCACACTCCCTGTGACCCTTGGCGGTGTAGATGTGCAGGATGCTGACAGAACAAGAACACACAATAGATTCGATTTAAATGAAGCTTAAAGTCATGTAATCCCCACAGCCGGTTTTTACGCCATTCCCTTTCATGGTTAAATGTATCTTTCCATTTTATCTGAGTTTCTAATCATGAAGCGTGAATGGGCTGACTCATTGAAACCTTTAGTTTTTTTTTTTTTTTCAGATCTTTTGAGGACTACCAAACTACACATGTGGCTCTCACTCTTAGTTTGCGACCGAAAACGAAACCCATAGAACTGCACACAGTGGTATCAACATTAGATATTTAAAGTCCTAATCTAACTGGCGCCAAGTAAACACCGGTGACTCTGTGCTATGTGTGTATTGTGTCAAAGTAATTTTATATTAATCTCACAGAAACGTGATAAGGCTCTAATTTGCTTGTTGGAGTACGCTAGTAGATACACAATACTGTGCACTGAAACACAAGTAAGCCACCGTAACCGCACACGGGTCATTCATAGAGGTGTACTGTAGTTAATCGTTCTTTTGTTGTTGGTTATTTTCACTTCAAATTCCATGATTTTTACAGAACAGTTTTACTTAATAGCATGACTTTTCCAGGCCTTGAAAATGAGACTTGAAAACCCCATGGTACTCACGTGTCTCCGTCTTCATCCTGCCCGGTGGCTCTGCTGTAGTCCATTCCACGGAGCAGCATCCTGGCTTCTTCCAGCTTGGCGGCGTCCAGAGGAGTGCCGAAACTCATCTGTGCGGTCTGACTGGTGTCCAGGAGCGGCCAAGACGAACCCAAACTGGGATCTGTGACCGTCAACAGGCACTCCTGCTGGATGTAAAAGAGCAGGACACGTAGTAGTTCAATACTTCAGCATCAATGTGTGACTATGCACTTGAAGATCAAACTACAACAAATGTCAGATGAACGTCGACAGCATCCCTACAATGAAATCTAAAAATGCTGTTCAGCGTATGATTGTTGCAACGGAACTAAAAGTAGATCTTCTTACATATGTCTGAGGCATTGCAACTTCAAAACCCTGGACCTGCTGCTGTGTGCCATATTCAGGTGTCATTGGAAGACTGTAAGCAGGAGCGTAGCTGGGTCCTGGTTGGCTTAAGTAATAACTGAACGTAGGCTCCGGCGCTGTGGTCCACGGCTCGTAGCTCACTGCCATGTCTGAATAGCTGTTTGAAGCACCTGGAATGAAGAGAAAGTTGAAGAGTCGAAGAGACAACAGTAACATAATGTTCATAACTTTCAAGTGTTGAAGTTGTTTAGCTCTTACCTGCACAGGCAAACGGTTCTAACGAAGACAGATGCTGAAAGAAATAACAGAAACAACGATCACATCTTTTCTAATTCTCTGTTCGTATTTTGGAGAGGTGCTGAGCTCGTCAGTGTGGCGCCTTACTGTGGCAGCGGTTTGAGGAACAGGACTCGTGCTGGCTGTCGAGCAAGATGGTAGCACTGAAGACGTTTCGCGCTTTCTCTTCTGCTCCAAGAGTTTCTTCACTGTGGGCAGAGTGCAACACGGCTTCTCCTTTGGCGCTGAAATAAAAGAAAATGAAGTGAAAAAGTTGGTCGCCTACATATTTTCTTCCCAGATGATACCTTTTTGTATTTGCTGGTTATTTTCTTCAGTTGACTGAGTCGGATCAATACTGAGACAGTTCCTGCCATACTTTGCTGAAGCCCAAAGACGTCAGAAAAAAAATCAAGATATTGAATTTACAGACATAACAGAGGTTCTTTACATTAGAAACTCCAGCTAGAAATGAGTAAACCATATGAATTATTAGGATAATTGAAGATGTTTTTTCTGTCAACTAATCAATTCACCCGTCATTTCAGCTCTACTGACAGCTGTATCCCTCGTCCTACAAAAAGTCTGTTTATTTATACAGTACATTTTACAACAACTAATCTTGGCGCAAGTGCTTTACAAGAAAAAAACACAACCCTTCGAAAAAAAAAAATCAAACAAATCAAATGTCTTTCTAAACTCATTCAAACGCTGGAAAAAATGTGTTAAATCCAGCTTTTAAATATATTAATTGAAAAGCGGAAAGATCCTGACACTTACATAGAGGGAAGTACAACAGTCAAGATAAGAGGAAACCAAGGCCTGTACTGTGGTTTTCAAATCACAGACAGGACGGATTGTAAAATTGTAATTAAAAGGAAATGGAAAAAAAAAAAACTAGTGCTAGTGACAGAGTTGGTTTAGTCATCAAATTAAATTTTAAATCCGAATAATCAAAGACAACACTTCAATTTCTTCAGACTGTTTTTTTTTTTTTATCCAAACGTCAGGATTATGATTGGAGACTTCCACTGCCACTTCCACTTTTAATGGTCAATTATGCCCGGGCTCACATACATTTATACATTAATAATGAAGGAGACAAACAGCCTCTGTGTGTCTGCAGGTGTATCTTATTTCCTGTTGGTGGAACATTTGCATTTTCAATCTAAATTGCTTTTTTGACAGTAAATTGGCAAAAACCCAAATGCACTCTGGTAGGTTTAACAGCACAGAAACATATAACATGCTTATCAATTTGAATTCATGCCACAAACGTGGACAAATTGCTAAAATAAGACAAAAACAATGCCGTCTCCACGGTGACATTTTTTTCTGTTCCCCCTTTTGAGGTGCACGACATAAATAAAACCTCCATTGTACTATGAGTATGTTTTCCCCCTGCTGATAAAAAAGAATCATTTCCATTAAACGGGTAGAGGAAATGAGAAAAATAGGAAAAAAATATTGCAAAACAGAATTCTGATGTTTCCAGCTGATGATGTGACCACACAGGTTGTTTCCTCAAAAACTTCACCCCACGCGCGAAAGATAAAGTGATATTTCCACCCTGTGTGTGGAACCGGTGTAAAAGATAAAGCTCTGTGAAACCTCCTCCATTAGGAACAGAGACTCTGTGGCCATGTACACCAAACAGATTCATCAGAAAACCTTAGCATGGGATTGCCACTGCTTATTTTCTATGACATCTTCCTGTCTCACTCCGTTACGCTAACAGAAACGCAAACCACATCTTCCTGCCTTTGGTGTGTCACAGACTCGTCACCTCGACACGTGTAGCTGTCTTGTGCTTTCTGTTGCACCTACATGTCTGGCAGGCAGAACAGAAGGGGAGAGAGGCAGGGTGACATCTTCTTTTGTCAGTTTTCTCTTTTTCTTTTTAAGCCCGTGAATGTTGACGGCTGTGGCGCGCCACACGGGGGACAGACAGCCCTAGTTATCAGAGCAAACACAAAGAGGGCGCACTTCTGAAAAAAAAACAAATAAATATGCAAATAAGACAAGTGACAGAGAAATAGGGCCTGCAGGTTAGATTTCTGCCGGTTAGTCTTGTCATCTGTCTGCTCAAACGTTGAAAACCTGAACTAAACAATACACCCCTGTGCTGTGTGGTGCGATGCGGCCCACAATAAAGGTCACTTTATCAGAATAATGACATCAGTCTGACTTGACTCAGTGGCAGCGAGTTTCATTTTCAAGTTCACAAGGTGCTACTACAGGTTACTCAATCCTGACTCATTTGATCTTTACAACAAAATGACACTTTTGCCCTTTTTACAGATGGAGTAATATTGCAACATGTGCCTAACCTGCGCTAGAGCAAATTACCAGATGACGATGATGTAAAGGTGAGGAAATGGCTGTCATTCGATTGTTGAAACCACAACAGAAAGGGAGGATCTCAGCTCACATATAAACTATGAGTTTTTACGCTAACTGCCCACATATTGCGCCAGGCTACTCCGTCTGATGTGCCACATTCGAACGGGGTTGTGGAAACCCCTGGACATTGAGTCATGTGTGTGGGAGGCTGGGGATTCCAACGACCTTTCTCTTTTGGCTCACTCCTCGGAGAAAGAAAAGACCCAGCACAGGCCGACCAGCTTCCTCTTTTTCGTGGCTTAACAGAGCCGGCACACACAAGAAACTATATAATCAGCCAAAGCACGAACCAAAAAAAAAAAAAAAGTTAAGCAAAACAAGTCAACGTCACAGAGCCTGCATGTCTAGCTTTCATCAAAAGGGGAAACGAAAACAAGAGAGCATGGGTGGGGGCGTATCAGGGTTTCCCCAAATGATGCCCTGACTCTTGGATTCACCAGAAATACGTGTTCATTCATTGAAAACCAAGAGGGAGACTTGTGCATGAACATATCCCTCAAATGACTTAATAGCATATGTCTGACACATACATGTCAGAGGAGAGAGATTTCATCTAATACACAAATCTAGATCTATTAGACAGTAAAAACAGTTCAACTTCAAATCAACTTTCAAATCACAATGAGAGTTTATGTCAGGCTGATTTTAGCCTGACAAAGTCTTACTATTTACACAAAATACATTTAAGCATTTAGAAGTGGAAAAGGTTGTAGGCATATACATAAATAATAGTTTTCATCACAGCGTTTCACCATTACAGTCCCATAATGAACAAACTGTGAACACGTAGTAAACTTTTCTAACTAATGGCTCTCAAAAAGCTGCAAGCGTAGCGTAAAGTACAAGCAATAACGCAGGTATTTCGCCGCAATAAACAAACCAGAAAGCGCGCACACATACTCACGTCTATCAAAGTGCATGTCAGAAACGGTTTTGCCTTGAGGTATTCAACGGGTCGTCCGCTCGGCCTCTCAAAAGGATCTCAAGCCACTGGTGCGCGAATCTGACGGGGGTTCCGCGATGTTGGTCCGTGCGACTTGTTGTCTCATCGCTTCTGTTGCTTGTACACACGGAGCACGTTGTTCCCCATCGCCGCCACGCAGCTGGTCCACGCCCTCTCCGCCGGCAGAGGGGAAGCCACAGCCACCGCCGAGTGGGAGTCACATTCAGCAGAATTCAAAAGAGAAGCCGACGCGTGAAAAAAAAACACACACAAAAAAAAACAAGAACAAACCCATGCGCATCCTCGCACCGTTACGCGTAAAATCACCATCTGTTAATTGCCGTGTTATTATTTAACCTAAAAGTCACTGGCGTTTCGTGAGCTCGGCGTTACAGTGTGTAATGTGTACCGTGGTGTAAGGAGTGGAAAATCTGACAAATATAAGGAAAGCACGTACTTGAAAAAATAAATAAATAAATAATACACTTCAGACAGAAAACGATGTTTGGTTACTCAGTCAGTTAATTCATCAGTGTCTTTAATCTGCTACTCCAAAACTACTGTAAGAACCAAGCACCAAAATGTTAACCTGTGTCTAGTAGTTATGTAATTCATGGGGAAAATATTATTATTATTATTACTGTAGGAACGTCATTTTGTATATTGTGCAAATCAAAAATACATGCTTTTCTTTAAAAAAGAAAAAGTAATTCCAAGTACATCCACATTAGTATTTTAGCCCTTTGGTAGCCCCCCTCAGGTATTGTTCAGTTTTCACTCATTTCAAGTAAACCCTGTTAAAATAATGGGTAAATAAAAGTCATTCAAATTGAGGTTTTTTTCAACTTGTGAGATACTTTAAGCTACTAAACGCGAACTGAATAAATAGTTCCCTCTATTAAAACCTTAAAGGTGGAATCTTTACAACAACAATGACTTTGTCAATCAATTTGTTCCAAACATGAAGCCACTAGGAACAAACTGATCGACAAAGACATGAAAAGATGGAATAATGATAGAATAAAGCACATGAGAGATATGATTTTTTTTTTAAAAGTAGACGTCTGTGGTTTTGTCTTTAATCAAGTCAAGTTTTGACAGAAGAAAAACAG
>JAPQRN010008713.1:26246-42341 GCA_037367275.1 Coranthus polyacanthus | reverse complement strand
TTCTCCACATGATATGCTAGGAGATCTGTTATGTTCTCAGTCAAAGATGTTATCTTTTCTCATTCCACCTTTTGTTTGCTGTTGTTGAAGCAGACACTTGTAGAGGATTAACGGTGACTCCCGAGAGGCCGCTTGGCTCGTCTGTTTTGTTTTGAGTACTGACTTAAGCCCGCAGCTTTGAGCGCAGATTAAACTCCCGCTTTGTTTACGTGCTTGAATCAGACACCGGTTCTCCTGGCAAATCCCAGGGAGTATCAGAATCAATCAAAGAACGCCATTCTGCACAGGAAATTGCTTGGGTATGTCTTAATCAAGCTAATGGGAGTTTTAAAGATCCTCCTCCCTGTTTAAAGCCAGGAACGCTACAGGCATTTACCGGTGACTATAATACAGCACCTCGTTTGCCTGTGGGAAGTTGATTGGCTCATCAAAGTAGGGGATTAGGTAGAGGATGTGATACAGAATAGTTAAGTGTTCTGCTTTTCTTTCCATCAGCTCAGTCAGACAGGCAGCATTAGGGCCAGCACTCTGATACAGCAATAATGCTCACAATTGTTCTCATATTAACTTTGTTTTATGGACTTACACATAATGTCATTTGGAAGAGTGACTTTACAAGGCTCCCTAAACCACATACATGTAGTCACAGCATGAGAGCTGACAGAGTGCAGGGTCTCAACTGTGTCATTGCAGACGACAAAGCAGTGATGGCTCAGCTCCTCCGTCTTTGACCCAACATGGATGCACTGTTCTCTGACTGTTGCCTTTTTCTGCATTCAGTTAAATGGGCTGAGCTTTTTGACTGACTTCATTTAATTGCATTTACTTAGCTTGTAACTTTAAAAGCATTAAGCATTAAGTTTCCTTATTTTTTAATATCTCCTCACTTGAATTATTCAACCTCCTTGAGCTCTGCTGACAGGGTGCAGGGTTCCTCTTCATTTCCTGTATTTAACTTGCCTAATGATGGAAAAACAGTTTGTCTGTCGGGTTCGTTGTTGTTGATGATATGAGATACAAGTCTGTGTTCCTAATGGTTTTGGATGATACATTCCCTAGGGATTGCCTGATAAATAAAATCACATCTGCAAACATGCACATACTTTAGATCCTTTAGTTCTAGAGAAGATTTTTTAATGTTCACAATCACAGAAAGTAGCACATTTTAAAATTAAAAAATAAAGATACTAATACTGGTAAAAATGCTAAATATTGGATCAGATAATTGGGCAATAATCCATCTCCCCCTAGTTAATTCTTCTGAAGTACAAAGATCTGCAAATGTTGACCCAAATACAGATGGTAAGGCACTGATTGACCAAATAACATATATGTTCCTTGGTGTGGAATTAGTTTTACGTACTTAACCAGTTTGACCCTGAAACATCACCAGAGTTCACCCGCACTCGAGCCAAATGTCTAATAACTAAACATGGTTATTGTCGATACTTACATCGGATTCTGTATTCATGGCAGCTGAAGATGAACACATTCACATTAATTTGAGCACCAGGAGTGCAGAATACTTGGAATACTACAGTATACCACAGTAAGAACTCCTCCTCTCACTTCTTGTCCTGCAGGCCCTGAAGGACTCGGCTTCAGCATAACATCACGAGATGTTCCCATCGGTGGCTCAGCACCCATCTATGTGAAGAACATTCTGCCTCGGGGAGCTGCCATCCAAGATGGCCGCCTTAAAGCAGGAGACAGGCTGCTAGAGGTGAAACAAATGTGAAAGTGACATTTAGGCTGGGGAAGTCTTAGTTTTAGGCCAAAATTAGACGCTTCCTGCAGTAGTGATATGTGTGACAAAACAAAAACTCCATAACTATGTTCTAATATGCAAATGTAATGAAATAATGTGTGTTGCATTTAAAGTATAACTAATGAATTTTTGATAACTGCTAAATGAAACATCCTGGAATGAAACCAAAGCCTGTTTTCATGCTGTGTCGGGAACATCTTTTGAAGTTCCATTATTCTTCAATGCCATCTGTTTGCATAAGGATTACACTTAATCTTAGTATTGTACTAAACTTTGAACTTACTGTTTTACTTTTTAAATGTGTCCACAGTGCATCTCTATAAGAAGGTCTTTTTTTCTGTCTATCTGTTCCCATTATGTTTCAAACCTGATATCTCAGGAATAGTTTGACAGAATGTTTAAAAATTTGGCTTGGATGCAAGGATGGATATTAGTGACCAAAGATCAAAGGTCACTATGACCACATGTCTGTCCATTCATATGAATCCGATATCTCAGGAACGCCTGGAGGGAAATTTGACACAAACATTCACTTGCACTCAGAGATGAACCGATTATATTTTGGTGGCCAAAGGTCACTTCACTAATTAAATAAACCAAAGTTTGAGAAGGATGATTTTGTTACTAAAGCTTCACTGTGTATGATTTACAGATGCTCATGTCAACATCATACATGAAGTTTGTGTTGGAGTCTGTGTAGTGCTGGGAGCTGGTTGTTTGTTGATGTTAGCTAACTTAATTTCTAAGCTAACGTTGGCTAGTGCTGAACACTGTTGTTGCTGTAGAGGAGCAGAAGAGATGCATTAAAAAAAATTTGTTGAAAAAATGACCAAAGTCGTTTACGTAGACATCAGTGTACAGGCTATCATTAGCTTAGAAATGGAATTAGATAATGTCAACTAACGACCGGCTCCCAGGACAAAACCGACTCCAACACAAATTTTAGTGCAAATGTTACATATTGAACTTTTCATTTTAAAAAAATCTTAATTTACGAGTAGATTAATGACCAATACTGTGAACATTGTTTGTGTGGAGATGCACATTATTACTTGTAGAGATGGGTCCGTACAGCCTGTTTTGAACTGAACCCAGACTCTGTGTCTCCTGCTCAGGTGAATGGTGTGGACCTGAATGGTCGCACCCAAGAGGAGGTGGTGTCTTTGCTTAGGGCCACACCCATGGGTGGTGCTGTGGGCCTGCTGGTTCTACGGCAGGAGGATGCTTTCCTTCCTCAAGAAGTGGTACGTCTGCCTACCTCACTCTCTATCCACCTCCCTCTGGATTCCTTCAACTCCTCCATCCTGTCAGCATCCTTCATTTCCCGACACACATAACATACAGTCCCGCATGCACAGATAAGTATAGATTATGGATGTGTGCTCATGCATTTGGGTGAGTGTGTGTGTGCTTCTGTGCTGTCACGAGTGCAGTTAATCCCCACAGCGAACGCCGTGATGTCTCCTCATTTCCCAGCTAACACAACATGCTAGCCGAGCATGCAGATTGATTGTCCTGCTCTGTCGCCGCACTCCTCTCTATTATCAAGCAGCGGCTAGCCTCAGAGGAAACCTGTGGAGCTCAATCTTCTCTCTTTATCTCCTTGGCCCTCGCTTCGCCTCTCCCTTTCACTTTGTCTTTTTTCTTTCTTTATCTGTCACCCTCCCAGTTGCCTTGTTTCACTCTTATTCGCCCGTTTTCCCTGTTCTTCCTCTTCCTTCTGCTTTCTTAGCTAACCTTCTCTCGCCTCTGGATTTCTTTCTCTCACTGCATCCCACGCTCACTCGCTGTCTACATTGATGGATGCAGAGATGAACAGACAGACACAGGGCAGGTAGAAAGCACAAAGAAAAAAAACAAACTCTGTTTGAATATCAAGCAACGTCCTTGCATTTTCTGCTACGTGAAAACAACCATACAAATGTTTATAGGCTGTTTTGAATGCGACTGCTGTCACTCAGTCTGCCAGTCACAGCTTGGAACTTCAATGATTCATGCAAACTGGTGTTAATTTAGTTTGTATGTTTGTAACAACTGCTTGCCTTCCTCGAGGCTGCGTTTTTACACAACGCCAGATGTGACCCATAATTATCTTTGCAGAAAATCAGGTTTGATGTACTGCACATCTGGAGCTACCTCCAAGTCGTTTGATTAAGAAGTGAGCTCAATAAAGGCAGCAGAACACCAAGGCTTAAGTGCTCTGTTTTTTGTTTTTTTTTTAGGAGCAGTGCAGGCTGTTAGCAGGCTTTCAATCACATTGCTGTTTACCTCACTGTGGCGGTCGATGATTCTCTGCTATCTCTCTAGCTCTACTAGCTGGCTTTAACACACGCCTTATCGAGTACTAACGTGAGTTACAACAGCAAACAGGTCTTAAATCCCACCCTGTGTTGTCATAAAAACAGCCTCTTCCAGCACCCTCAGCAGTCACCGGGGCCATTAGAGGCTCAAGCAGCCATTCGCTAGCAAGTAGTGTCAATCAAACGGATGACTGGTGACGATTATCACAGCGAGAGATGCAGACGAGGCTATTGGCTGACTTTCGCCACAGCTGAAGTTAGATGAGAGCGAGAGGCTGTAGGTCAATATTCTTGTTTAGATTAGAGTGGGCTGTTGAGACAGGCTGACACTGCTTAGTTGGTAGTTAGATGATGGGATTTATTTGATGTGTGCTTATCAGCTGTAGAGGAAGGAGATAGTGATGTGAGAGGGTGGTGATGGGACCCGAGGGAGATGAGGTCCAGTGCACAAAATGAGCCAACTCATGCTTAAGCCTGATATCTGTGGTAAGGGTTTACGGTTAGAGATATACTGCAGGTGAACAAAGAGCATGTCAGTTAAAAGCAAAGTACCACATGACATAAAGCAAGATAATACTTTACACTGAAGTGCTTGTAATAAGTGTTGGTTAATAGTTAGTTACTAAGGCTCTTATTAACATTATTCTGAGACTACACAAGTGTTAATAATAGAATCAACACATTTATTGTTGGATTGTAAGATATTTATTTACACATATATTATAAGAAGCTTGTTAACAGTTTATAAACTGCTTAAGGACATTCATTGCCAACACATTTGAGTTTAAGTGACCTGTTATTTCATTGTTGAACCTTTACTCAACTTTTTTTTTGCTTTATTAAGATTAATATGCACTTTATTATGCATTTATTAACAGTTAACTACGCCATTTTTTTGCATCATGTCACTGTTAAAACTTTATTAAGCTTTTCTGTTGCTTTGTTATACTTACTACATACTTCATTATGCATTCATTAACATGCAACTATAAACTTATTAACAAAAGCAAATTTTTCAACAGGTCCAACAGGTCTTTGAAAAGAGTCATACAATTAATTACAGTATCTTTCAACATTGAGCTGAATTGTATATCTTAAAAGATGTTCTGAAAACGTGACAAAAAACATCACTAATCAAAGTTTGTTTCTGTTTGAGATTATTTTCTATAGTATTTGTGTGTTTTTGAGCTTCGCTGCTAAAACATTGTACTTTTTTTTAACTTTGACAACGTTTGTTAACATTCTTAAGCAGTTTCTAAACTATTATCAAGTTCCTTATATGTGCTTGTAAATGTCTAAAAATAAATGTGTTTAGAAACCTATTATTAACACCTGTTTAATGGCACTTAATGGTAATAAGGGCTTTATTACCTATTAACTAATGCTTATTACAACAACAAACAAGTATTAGCTAAAGGGGTATAAAAACAGCATTGTAAATGGAGGCATTAAGGTTAACCAGTGTGGACTTTTAAGAGCAGAGGAGCACATTTTCACTTTTAATTCAAGTATGAATTAAAATTGGCAGTTATTAAGCTTTATATATTGAGCATAATGTTATGTCATGATCAAATAAAGTCAGCAGCTGCTCTGTCATTCACAGATGTGCTGCGCACCGTTTACAAAGCAAGAGGTATTTAAGCATTTACAAAACCCAGGGAACAAATGATGTCACGCAGCTGAAACCACCATTAGTGTTTTCGTGATGCTGTGTTAATTGCTCTGTGATGAATGCACTAACCCTGCTGAAATCCACAGGTAGTGCTATTGTCAAAGAATGGACAGCCAACTGTTGAGGTGATGAGGTTGACGCTGTTGTCATTATATAGTGTCAACTATAACGCTTCTACATCAGATTGTGTACAATAAAAGGAGACTTGAAACTTGAAAAACTTGAAAAGGACACCTTTCTGTTTGGCATCCGTCATATCCTGTATATGTCCATCTCTTCATCACACCGTCTCCACTCACTCCTCCTCTCATGTGCTCACATTTTCACTGTTGCTGTTTATAAATATTTTCTGCTTGATCACTTTTGGTTCTTCTTTTCCCCCTGCATCCTCTAGAATGCTGAGCCACAGGTGCAGTCCCCCAGAGATTTGGTAAGACTCCGCCCCAACACTAGCCTGCACTTAAACCATCTCACCTTCCTCCTTAACAGCTCCTCCTCCTCTTCCTTCATCAAACCTGAGCTCCCCTTTGCATGACCATTCTTAATATCTGCCATCACACACACACACACACACACACACACAGTGTTATATCACCGAGCTGAGACTAGAACAAAAGGCTTACACATGCATACAGGGACCACTAAGTAAACTAGCTGGTTAATCAAAGTGTGATGAACTAGTCATGGATTGAAATGTTAGTCAGTAACACTCATTTTAATCTGCATCCAGAGTTGCTCTAACAAATCACAATTTCATGGTTCATCAGTATGGACCGCTGTGGCTGTGCTCCACAATAATTCCCTCCATCACTCCCTTTAGAGCCATGTTTGGCAGTGTGGGAGGAGGTAGAGAAGGGGGGGAACTCATGGGAGTCTGCTTTTATTTGTCAGCTGTGGATAAGGTTGTCGGTCTGGCTTTTCTTGCTGCAGACTGTGTATCTCACTCCGATATGCGTGTTGAATATCAAGCAGGCTGTTTAGTTTGTGTTTCACTTTATTGGAGAAAATGCAGACAAGGCTGCAGCATCAGTGCCAAACACGTAGACAAAAATATTGACCGGTTTAACACATGACGCCATCTGTAATAAACTCACTAAACATATATGGGCTATTCTACCAAACAGCAAATTTAAAAGTGAAGCCACTTTTCCAAGCTTCTGTGTCAAGCCATGGAGTAGAGAAGTAGAGTCACGTGTGATGGAATCTGAACAGCGATCAGTAATTACAGCTGTCAGTCATATATTTAACACCTGTGAGCAGCTCAGAATAGTTGCAAGTTCAGTGTTTCCTTTTAGAATTGGCTGATAACACCTGAGAACCACTGCCAACCTAAGCATTTTCTCTTGCTATATAATTTTATTGCATAGTGCAGCTATACAGTTTCCGTGTCCATCTTTCCATTTTATTGATAAATACAAACCGTATTTTAAGCACAGAGAATACACTGATGAGCCATAATAATCTGACCACTGACAGGTGAAGTGGTGATAATGTTGAGAGCCAAATAGTGATGGTGAGGACTGGGTCAGAGCATCTCCAAAACTGTGGGTCCCGTTGGGTGTTCCTGGTCTGCAGTAGTTAGTACCTACTAAAAGTGGTCTAAGAAAGGACGACTGGATCTTAATCCACTCAAGCATCTGTGGGAACATAACATTATTACCACCTGCCTAATATTGTGTAGGCCCCCTTTTTTCCTCCAAAACAGCTTTAACCTGAGGCCTGGGCTCCACCAGTCCTCTGAAGGTGTGCTGTCATTAGCAGCAGTTCCTTTAAGTCCTGTAAGTTGCAAGGTGGGGCCTCCATGGTTCCGACTTGTTTGACCAGCACATCCCACAGATGCTCGATTGGATTGAGACACAGTTGTCCTTCAGTCCAATTTTGGTAGGTACTAACTACTGCAGACCAGGAACACCCAACGGGACCTGCAGTTTTGGAGATGCTTTGACCTAGTTTTCTACCAACCCAGATCTGACCCTTGTCAAAGTTACTCAGATCCTTTCGTTGCCCATTTTGCTGCTTCCAACACGTCAACTTCAAGGACTAAATGTTCACTCGCTGCCTAACATATCCACCCACTGACAAGTGACATTGGAACCATATCATCAATATTATCACCATTTCACCTGTCAGTGGTCACAATGTTGGCTGATCGGTGTATTTTAATACATTTTAATCATAATTTGTAATTTTGTAAATCATGTATAAAGCACACAGTGGCAGCAGGTGTGTTTATGTGTGTGAATGTGCCTCTTGTGTATAATGTGCTCTCAGCAGGACGTACAGTGTGTGTTCGTGTACCGTCTCAGTGGTCTGGATGTTACTCGTCACATGCCTAAAAGGTTCTCCAGCACAGCAGCTGTTAAAAATCTGTCTTTACTATGCATATTAAAAAGCTATTCACACTTCCATAACTGGCCATTTACATAGAGAAGTTGGCCTGTAATTTAATAACTGCAGTCTCCATGTCTTCACATCTGGCCTTACCTTCAGGTTACATCTGGCCAAGTGCAGGTAATTGGTTGCGTTTTTGCGTGGCGCATTAGAAGTGTAATTGGCCAGTTAATTTGATTGGATGCCATACCTGCCAGCTGTGTGGATGAGCCCTGTCATCAAGGAACATTATGGTCTGTCACTTCGAGTAACTGCAGCTGGCACAGCTCACAGCTTTCAGACACTTTCTTGCCCAGAAATGATACTTTTATCTGTTGCCCACATTTATGTTTGCTCAGTAAAATTCAACAAGCTCCTGTTCTTTGCGGTTGAGGACACACTTTGCCATAAAGTTTTGTCACTACCTTTCTCACAACCCAGCATCATAATTTTATATCCATACAATGATACAGATAATGGTATAGCACATTTTCTGCAAATACATGGTTTCTATGAAATGGAAAATACTATTTCTTATGACATATTGAATTATATACTCACACTCAACACATAAAAGGTACGAGTGCAGTCCCCCAGTGTTTTTTTTTCTCCTTTTATTTTAGAACCATTGTCCAAATTTTCAATTAAGTGTGAAAAATATTCATGTATAAATATACAGATTTATCAAACTTTCTTTATATTGGACCTTTCACAAAATGTGTGTCGTATTGTGTAAACTACCAGATGGAATAATGGAAAACCTAATTTTTTTTAATACGGCTCACAATATAAATATATTAAATTTAACAACACAATCAAGTGAACAATAGTGCATGATATGAAATGATCGACATTTTCCATCATATCACACAGCCGACATAGAATTTGTACTGAAACTAACTGTATCCAGCACTTTTAAATTAGAAAACATTCAACAAACAAATAGACAGTATCAGGGTTATTGTAGACTTAGAGTAAAGCAGGAATATATCAGGACCAATAATATTACCTAGTGCTCTGTTTTTCTGTATTAATGGAATTAAAAGCAAACTAGTTTTTGGACGTTAACCTCTCTAGAAATCGATGTGACCACAGGGATGAGAGCCAGATAGACTGAGGAAATGCCCCGTGACCACTCTGTCTCCACTCTCCCCCATTTTCTCTCCCCACGCCTCCCTCCTATTCCCGTCTTCACCAACTCCAAACCTCCACATGAGGCTCTGCTCCACACCCTTTCCCGGAACATCAACCACCCATAATGCATTCAGTGCGTTTCAGATGTTATCTGTTGTCAGGGTGTCTCATTTGAAACCTCAACAACAATAACAACAACAAACACCATGATGGTATAGACCTTTACATGCAGTGTGTGCTTCATCAGCACAGGACAAGCTACCAGATGCTCTGTAGTATTTGACTGATTTGTCAGTTTTGCTGAATATGTCATTAAAAAAAATTCATAGATCATGGATTGATCGGAATTGTTTTCAATTAGTCATTCTTTGAGCACTTGTGAGTGGCATAGAAAATGAATCATTTATATGCAGTTCCATTTCTATATGCAGAATTTTTCTCCGCAGTGCAGTGATGTATTAAGTATGTATGCACTATGTATTCATGCGGCTTGTGAGGAACCTGAATTACCATATATGTATAGTAATAATTTATCATGCAGCATGAACACAATTAGAAGGAACTTATTTGCTAGATTTAAAGAAAAATGGTTAAGAGAGATCTTATTATAACCTGAATTACAGCCATGTTTTTAAATGAAGCGAAGAAGAAGAGGCAACAACCGCAGCTTAAAAGAGAAGTGTAGTACTACTGACGACCACTAGGTGCCGGCTCCAAAAAAGCCACCAATTGACTGGCATCAAACTCGTCTGTAGAAATACTATATAATAAGGTCTGGCAGCTAAGTGCTAATCAGTGTGTTTATACATTAGTACACTGTCAGTGTTAGTTTGCATGTGTGCACGGTGTTTTCGGTAAGTTAGCTTTAGTTTGTGAAGCTTCACCACTCACAACAACCATGGCTTGAAAGTGTATACCAAGTACACAAAATTACTTGGTATACAGTCAGTGTTTTCAGTAAGTTAGCGATAATTAGTTTGACGCCCTGTTCTTCCTCCCCGTTCTTCCCCAACTCTCCTTCAAATGTACTCACTTCTGGCACCAAAACGACAAGATGGAGATTGGTCAAAATGCCTCAAAACATAAACTACAAAATAGTCCACAAACAAGTGGGTTGTTTGTTGATTCCATGGAAAATATGAAACCTACCGATGTAATCTTTGAAGCTGGACAATTTGAAAATATTCAGGACGGCAACAGGTTCTGCAAATTCTGTGAATTAGGAGAAATGAATCGCATTTTCTTTGTGTTGTCCTTATTATGATGCGTTAAAAATATCAGTAACACTTTACAACAAGGGTACATTAATTGACATTAGTAAATGCAGTAATAAGCACTGACTAACTGTTAATCAATAGTTGTGTCTAGTACTCATTTACTAATGGTTCTCATGTTAACTAAGGTGTTAATATATATTTACTTTAGGCATTTGTTAACTGTTAATGCTTATTACTGACTTATTGAATGGCTATGTGGTTTGAGTGCTTGATAAGCTGTTTGTGTCTAAAGCTTGGAAAAAACGTCAAGCTGGTTTATTTTAAGGAAAGTATTAATCATAATTTCTGTTGGTACAATGCCCCCTGCTTCTCCCTTCTTCTGCTCTTGTATGCTGGGCATTTTGTTTTGAGCATGACACTATAATCCAATCAAATCCAACAAACCAGTATGTATAGTAACAGGATGTAAGATACATTCATACAAATGACCACACACACACACACTGTGTAAGGTACACTGTTAACAGAACTGCATCATGTGACTGCTTTGGCATCAATTGAAATGTTATTTAAAGCGTTCATTCAGGAGGTGTTATTAAAGTTTGAGTTGCGGAAAGAAAAGTGGTCTTAGAGAAGCTGACACGCTGGGCTTTTTGTGACTTAATGGACTTAAGTATATGTGTCCATTTTTTATGACTTAATGGTTTTATTCCTCCTGTTTTGCATGTCTTTGTACAGCAAATGAAAGTGCCGGTGAGACATAAAAGGCTAACGGAACATAATATGAAGACAGCTTTCAGAGCCACAGGTTTGCTGGCACTTCAGCTTGAGGTTTTTGAGGTTGGCATAGCATGACTCATCCTCTGAGGGAGACAGACACACAGAGGGAGGCTGTGTTGAGGGTTCCACAGCAGAGAAAATGCAACAGCTCAAGTGGAAAAAGCACTCACTTTTTGAAATCGGTCCAATGACCCAAAAATCAGCCAGGTTTTAAATCAGTCCACTAGAGGCTGTCGGTAGTTGTTACGGTGTGTAGCAGGTGGGTGAATAAAAAGGCTAAGGCTGCTTTCACAACTACCTTATTTGGTTCGGAATTTCAGACTTTCAGAGTTTGATCCAAACCAAATGTTCAGGTGTGAATGCTCCCTTGGACCAACATACGGACCAAGCAGACAGTCTTTGGTCTGACCAAAAGAGGTGGACACAGTCAGGATTAAACATAACCATGGTTTGTTCGTTTTCCTTCTTCAGTTTTTGGATAGTTTAGAGCAATTACAGGAAGTTATACGCAGCTATCATCACCAAAAACAAAAGAAGAAAAACTGAATACAGAAGAAGTTAAAAATGAGGCAGATGCATGTCCATGTATTAATCGAGACGCAGCACAAGTAGATGATGACGACAGCTTGTATTAGTCTAATCACAACATTGCAGTGTGAGAGTAAAACTAACTGAACCAAACTGTATGCGGTGTAACAAAAACATGAATCTTGGTTTGGACTTGAAGTTGTGAAAATGCCCTTAGACTCAACGCTCTTTTATTTTCCTTGTAGATTTAATCTTGAGCCAGCCCTAATTTGACTGGAAATGGCAGATTTGTTTCAATAACCTCCATGTCATGTGACCCCAAATCCATACTGGATATTTCAATAGCTTCCATCTCATGTGATGATGATTGAGAACTAGAATTTACTTTTCTCATAATTTTGAGAGCTTCTCTGCAGTGCACTGCAGAATGATTTCAGTTTTGTTTTTGTAATGTTTCCGTACTGAGGTGGCTCACACAGAGAGTGGTATTGATAATTGGTAATATGGTAGTATGAGTTGTAAAAGCAGTTTCTAAACCAGAGTTCAGATGTGCCTGACTGCTTGTATAGACAGATGAAAATTCCCATGTGCAATAATATAGAAAACTGAGGATGTGATACACTGACATGCATTGAGAATCTCTGTGCATTCAAAACTTTGACATGTGAATGTGAAGAGTCACACCTGTAGAAATCTAGTAATTGTCAATTTAATGCACTTCAGTTTGTGTAAGTGTCTAAGTTGTTGACTTTGACTGCTTCCTGTAGTATCCAAGTCTGGCTGTGACAGTCGGGAAAGCTCATTGGCTGATGGAGGGAGCCGCTGCATGACATCACTGGCTCGGGTCATTATGTAGTATAGAGAAAATGCATCAAAGGCAAATGAGATACTTTGGGTGGCAGCACAAATAGACCGGGAGTCATTTTAGCAATTCATTGCTTTCCCAATGGTCTGTAAAAACAAACCACTTTCTCTGCCTTCACCCTCTCATTCCATTGTCTCTCTGTATTTTTTTTTTTGTTTTTTTTCTGCCTTTGTGTTCTCTCTTCACCTTTTTTTTTCCTTCCATTCTGTCTCTCTTCCTCTTTCTTTCTCTCTCACACACTTAAGACACACTTTAAGACGCAAATCCTCTTTCCTGCACCTGGCTCCGACAATGGAGTGCTGATCAAAGACATCCGTCTTTACATGCCTGCCCTGATAGTTCCATAATGGGCCCATAACGTGAACATTCGGCTCCATTGTTTACGCTATTAGTCACAGCGGCTTATGGAAAATTACTGCAATGCTATATTGAAAAGCCATCAGCAGCGGCAGTAGTAATGCTGCAGCAACACCGTGCCAAGATGCTATCTATCACACGTGCATGATTCCTCTGCACTCTGTACACAACGCTCTTATGAAACGCTAGCCTTTCAGCTCGTTGCAGTGTAATGATGTGGGTTAACTTCATATTATGATGTAGCATTCACAGCAGCACAACATTTGTTGCTTGTGACACAGCATAAATATAATTAAAGAATTGTCAGTGTCTTGTCATTATCTCACACTATGTCTGTCATAGGGCTGTAAGTATTGTGGCATGTAGAACTGACATTATTCAAATGGTATTACCTTCAAGTTCAACATAATAATAAATGACATGCATGACTATCATTTAGTTAGCAAATAATTTACGAATGGGAGGAAGCCCAAACAGAGGCTTATATGCTAAAAAAAGCTGTGGATTGTTGGGGCGTCATTGTCATTAATGCACCATCAAGGTCAAGTCTGTGTACGGCTGTTATTCATCCTGAAGGACTCGTGACAGCAGGAATTTACTGCTTATACTGTAGGTAAAAAAAAATGAATAAAATGGGAAAAAATTCCAGGGAAAATTCAGAGGTCAGCAAATACATAGCTGCACTAATCCCTCATGAACGCTGCTACTTGTTTATGCCGCTTTTCCACTGCCAGTATTGGCTCGACTTGCCTTAACTCGGCATAGCTTTTTTTGGAGTTTCCACTGCATGGGAGCAGGGACCATGAGGGACTATCAGACACTATTTCTAGTACCACCTCCGTTGAGGTTCCAAGTGAGCCATTGTGATGCTATACGTGACACATGAGACAGATTGGTTGATCCAGAATCGTCGCTGCATCAGTACGCATGTGTGTCATCATTTCGCAATGTGGGTTATCAAGCCAAGCTAGCGCAGAAAACATCAGAACAAATTTTCAAGTAAACTCTATCTTGATAAACTGTAGACAGATTTTAAGTGTAAACAACTAAATTCTCACCTAAAAAAAAATCTGAGTATAGCGTTTCATTTCCTGCAGTGGAAATGCAACGCGCTGACAGCCAAACCGAGCCAAGCCGTGACATCGAGGCAAGTAGAGCTGATACCAGCAGTGGAAAAGTGGCATTAGTACCATGTATCAGAAAACAGTTGAATCATCATAGTTGAGATGAGATGAATTTTGTCCTTTAGCTCAAATGAAATTAAACAAGTAATTAGTACATCATTTACAGAACAGTTATAGTCGTAAGTAGACATATACATAGTAAGTCAAAGCAGTTGTCCAGTTTAGTCTCCCATCTGTCTTCCATTGACTAAGGTGTTACATAATACCTTTATAATACTTGAAAAACTAAAGCTAAATAAAAACCCAATTAAAACTATTCAGTTCTTCAAAATAAAAACCAAACTGAAAGACTAAACAAAATGAACATTTCAAACTATAAGAACTGTGATCAGTAAGTATAATGAAGTCTAATATAGTTTAATTGCTTGTTATTATGTAACAACTTATTGTTGTACTGCTGTTGCATAATCCCAGTAAAGGATAAATGCACACTGCCCATCTTTATTTCGGTGCATAATAGCATAGCATCTTCAGTCCTAGCGTAGCAGCTAGTCGTTGCAGGCGTCCCATGACTTGGTATCATTATTAGCACAATAGGATGGGCGCAGTGATTAATGGCTGCAGCTCTGTGGCTGTTTGCCGTGTTGTGTAGCGGCCCGCTGCTGCTGACACATACGAGTCAATCAGAGAGGGCCGCGCTACCAAAGAACACGCTCTGCGGCTTAATTAAAGTGATGTTTCAAGCTGCCACCTGGCCCACAGACACACACACTCAGGTTAAAGCCACACATACAGTACACTCACACATGGTATATATAGATACTGAGACTTATACATAGACATTATTACCAAGTGAAAATCGCACATGCCATATGGCTCACTTCACACAAACACACAACACCTCAGATGCACACGCTGAACATACACCCGTTTCACACTTCCACACACACATATGAGCAGAGTGACTGGGAACAGCTGCTGGTGTAATTGCTCAGGGTTGGATGAGGCTAGAAATGGTTTCTGGTGGAGCTCTAAAGAGAGCGAAGGAGAGAGCGGCTGATTAGTTTTGGACAGTGAGTGTGAAGTGGAACCGTGTGTGTGTGTCTCAATCGATTCTTCCCCTACACACTATAGGCGTCATGTGTCAGCGCTGTACACAGACGGAAACACAGCACAGGAGGTAGAGTTTACAATAGACCTTCTGTTTTCTAATGGTCAGTTCAGCTGTTAATCTTCCAGAATTGTAAACATATAGAACAAATACCACCCATAGGCTGTGTTAAATAAATAATAATATGCAGAGTTGAGTCTCCAAGTCGAGTCACGTGTCTAAGCACAATGGGAGGTGTACATGGTACTTTTACCCAGAAATGGGTCATTGGTCATGCCCATATTTTTTTAATTAAAACATCTGTTTACAGAAAATGACTCTAGCCGTTCTACTTTGGTTGCCAATTGTCAAAGTAAACATAACTAGAAATAGAAGAAAAAAATTACATTTAAAGATGCAACAAGACAAAAACGACCTAACAATACACTTTCAGACACAATGTTTTAACAGTCAGTCAGTTCAGTTTGTGAATGTGAATGAAATGAAGCATTTGAACAGTCATGTGTTAGTTGGTGATGGTATGCTGCTAATGCTACTTAGCTACTAGAAGTGATTGTTATCTTGCTTATCTTGATGTTATCGGTGATTGACGCTCTGACATTCCAGCAAAGTGTATTTAATTCATCATTGTTTGGCAATTCATGACTTATTTTTGTAATGTTAGCTCCTGAATAGACATATTTTTGGAGCATCTTGAGCTGAAAAAGTTTGGGAACCACTGTTCTAGGTTATTGGCAGTTTGGTTTTCAAAGTTTCTATTGTTAGAAACTGTCACTTGTTTCCTATGATAGCAGCCTTAAAAAGCTACATTCTGCCACACATCCACCCACAAACAGTCCATGATGTAACTAGGTAAAAAGGCAGGACTG
>JAPQRN010008713.1:8945-26146 GCA_037367275.1 Coranthus polyacanthus | reverse complement strand
AGCCTTAAAAAGCTACATTCTGCCACACATCCACCCACAAACAGTCCATGATGTAACTAGGTAAAAAGGCAGGACTGTGACTCCAAAGAGAAGCCGATGAAGAAGGATCTGGACCACTAAGCCACTAGATGCTGGCTCCAAGAAGCCCTGGCTTCGTATATTGAATTATTTTTTTCCATGTGTCACTCTGGTCTCATTTATTTTATTTGGAATACTCTGGCAGTCCATCTTTAAATGATTGCTTTGTTAATAAGATTTTACGTTTTGACTAGTTGTGGTTAATAAGTTACACTAACAAGACTGTTGACCGATTTTGTTATGCAAATATTTGATGAAGTTTACCATTTTATTGTGTCAGATTGAGTTTAGCGTTAGCTCAGCCAGGACCCCTCACGACATGGCGACAACCAAAACACAAAATACTGACTTCAAAACGAGACATTACAGTGGCTCCATTCACTTCTTATAAGCAGTCTATGAACTTTATGGGTTAGAATGAAGATGGACATTTTAAGAATTACTGGTATTGGTAGAAGTTGATGCCAGTAGTAGTAATTTCAGACATGTATAATGTGTTTTCAGTGTCAGGATGTTTGGAGGGGAGGGTGGGATGATACCAGCTGATCAATCGGCTATCTGCTTTCCCTGCTTCAGACTATTATATTGGCCTTTAAAAATACAATATCAGTTGACCTTTAGGCTCTGCACTATATGTTTTAAGTTGTAATAAAATATCCATCTCTCATTGTGGTAATAACAGGGACAAAACTAAATCTGTCCCTAACACACATTTATATTAAATTGTTTTCACAATTTTATGGGTCACATTTAGTCTTGGCATATTTCAACATGTTTCAACCATTGATATTTTTATCTTCCAGACATATGGATGTGATAAAAGCTAGCTAACGTAATCCCTGATAAGAGGTTGGCATTTATCACGTGCACATGGTGTTCTGTGTATTTGCATGTTGCACTGACACCTATAGACACATACACACCTGTTTTATATCTCTGTACACCCTTATATATATCCACACACCTGCCTTCGTCTCTTCCTCCTCCTCCTCCTCCTCCACCACGCTGTCTCTGTCTCAGCTCTGTCGATCGCAAAGGTATTTGATATTCATGGTCTATCAGCACTGAGCTACAGCGAGACGTGTCAGAAAGAGAGGGAGAAGGGGAGGGAGGAGAGGTGAGGGTGTGCAGAGGAGAGGAAAAGAAGAGCGAGACATGAATGGAGCAAAAAAAAAAAAATAGAGTAGGTGGAAAAGGCTCGGGGATGACAAAAAGCTCTAAGAAGGAGGCTGTGGTGAAAGATGAAAAGGCGCGGCTTCAAAATCACATCAGAAGTGCACAAAACTATTCGGACAAGCCTGTCCAGATACTTTTGGGTATGTAGTGTGAACGACAATGGAAAAGGGACATATTTGAGTGGTAAATATAGTGATGCATGTGTGGAGGGAGTCGGAGTATGAATAAAAAGAGATAGATTGTGCTACAGTAGGCAGCCAACAATGCTCTCCACGGCCGACTTCCCTCCACCAATTACACCCTTCAGTGCTTCCCTCTCACCTCCTCCTCTCTCTCCCACTCACCGCCATCCTCCCTCAGTCTCCCTTTAAAAAGAACATCCCTCTCTCAAGCCACTTTTCCAGATGCCATCAAATCGACAGGTTTGTTTGGCCAGAGTTGAGCTCGCCGCCGACCCGCTAATCATTTCAGATGCTGCAGCAGAGAGAGAAGTGTGTGTGTTTGTGTGTGTGAAGAGTGGAAAGAAAATGGAAACGACATGAAGTTTGATTTCTTTAATACTAAAGATGGACTCACTGTGGAGAATACAAAAAGATGTAAGGCTAGATGTACGTGGTCTACACACAGATGGAGGCTGAGGTGTAAAAAAAAAAAAAAAAAATTATAATATTAGACTTTTTTATAAAAACTAAAGTTATATGGTGCTGTACAAAATAAAATATCACACAATATAAGTGCAAAATCAATGGCTCAGACAATTAAAAGAAAATAAAAAGCAATAAAACAACATAAAGATAAAACAGTCATAAGACAGAGTAAAAGAAACAGCAGGAAATGGAGGAGGAGGAGGAAAAAAGGAGAAGAAGAGTAAAAGAAAACACAAGAGAACATTTGGGTGGGACTTAAAAAAAGACGTGATGTATAGTTATGCTAGATGTGATGAAAGTGTCTGGTGTCTGTCTGTCAGTCCCCTCTCTTCCTTTCTGCCATATTCAGGATGTAAATTTTTCCTTTTCTCTTATCAGACAATAGTTTGGTTGCATACAGTGTCATGCCACTCCAGTACTGTGGCATGAACTGCAGATGGAGGACAGGAAGTGATTTTGAACGTGGAGAGTACTGTCAGAAATTCTTGAAAATGCCTATGGGTAGAGCCATTTATCATTGCTCAAATCGATCAAACCGAGAAACCACAAAGAGCTTATACAGAGTACCAAAAGTTGCTGCCCTTGACGGAGAAAAATGCAAAAACCTGAATGAAAAACGGCAGAAAAAATGGACTCGGAGCCTTTCGTCTCAGTTGTATTTTGCATGTGTGTGCGCACAGGTGATCGATTGAAAAAATCGCTACAAGCAATACTTACATCAAGGTTTACAATTACTGTATACAAAAAACTGGTGATTGTAAATAACTGATCCTGCCATGAAATTGCAATGAGCTGTAATGGCTTCTCTGTGTTGTTTCGTGATGATCCACATCTTAAATGGCATCTTTAGTGACCGTTTGACATTGGTTAACATTGTAAGATTAAGTAAACACCCAGAACATTAAAGTTCAGAGATGCCACACCGTCAAATGTTTGTTGTGTGATTAGTTGACAGGACAAGCCTCAAAAACCTTCAAAAACCAATAGACAGTCATTAGCTGTGTTTCCATAAATGTATTTTATTTGCATTTTGAAGTATTAATTTAAAAAAGAGAAGTATGCTCACTCTAGGTGGTTTTAGCCTTTAGAGGTTAATGTGCATAATGGGACATGGAAACAGTTGTTTGAAAGTTTAAAATAAATTCTGATGATGCAAACATTTAACTCGCATGACTGCTGAGCTACTGATTCACAGAGTCTTCCTAGATATCCCCATACAGCTTGAAATCATGTCTGATAGTACAACAGGTAGTGAGGACGGATGAGACCAAACTATCATAGCAGTCATTTAAAATGGAAAACTGCAACAGAATGCAACACCTTTTGACGACACTGCACAGCCTAGATTATTCACTCCAAACCAGTTAATGGAAATGCACAGTATTTGCATTGGCTTCTGTTTTCTTTTTTGTGACTTACCAAGTTTGCTTTAAATTCGTTTAACATTTTATGGAAACATGGCTATTGTGCACCATGTAGGTACCGAGGTCATAGACACAAAAGTAATCCACCTCCTTACTTTTGTCTGCTTTCATTCATTTTCCTCAGTCAAAGAATGTATGGAGTTTTTTTTATATCTACAGCCTTGAGAACAGACAAGTCTTTGAATGTAGTTGAAAAATTCATTCCTCATCACAATATAAAGATCACGACCAACATATGGCATTATTTTCTGTTTATATCTTTCTCTTGTAATAGTCAGGCTTTCTTCCCTTTCATTCTGCTTGTCACCTCCTGCCCTGCATCGAAATTTCGTGTTGGATCAGAGTGATATACGTAACTAACAAGCTATTTATCAAGGACAAAAAAGATTTGCTCATAGACGCCACACTTAAAATCGTGGCTGTTGTTTTCAGATTTAGAGTTTCTTAAAAGTTTCCATGGACAAAAAGAGAACTTTAACAAGATTAAAAAAAACTAACTTCAAATGTGAACAGAGGTGAATGAGGAGAAAGGAAGGAGAAAAGGGGGAGAGAAATGGTGAAGTATGGCAGAAGAAAATAAGGGTTACAGAGGGGAGGTGGTGCAAAAAAAAGAGGAAATGAGCAGAGGGAGACAGTTGAAAAAAGTAAAAGGGGAAAATAGAGAGAGGTGAAAGAAGGTGTGAGGCAGAGAAAGGACGAGAGCCGGAGAGAGTGCGAGTGAGAGATGCAGACGTACAGTGAGAGAGGTGGCTGTGTCTGTCTCCTTTTGTGTTCCACATGGATTCATCCCTTTCTGCCGTCTTTTCATTCACACTCCCTCGCCTGCTCACTCTGTCATTGTCATGCCCGCGCTCTCTTCATTCTTTTCACCCTTTTCTTCTCAGCTCCTCGCCTTTTCACCCTCGCTCCATTCGTCTCCGTCCCTCATCTCGATCCCATCGCTCCTCTCCCTCCCCTCACCTTCACACAACTCCTCTCACTTTCTGCTGTCTCTCCTCGTTATTTTAAACCTCACTGTTTTCTGTCATTCTTCCAGTCTCATGTGTCAATAATGTCATTTTAATCTCTTAAAAATGAATTAAAACCCCTGGGAAAACCTAAATACACTATAGCTTTTTAAGTATGTATTTTAGGGTCTCATCATAGACTGTATAGAAAGATGGACACCGTGATGCTGTTTCCTCCCATTGTGTAAAAATGAAGGCAAAATTCTGCCATAACAGGAGCTGCCGTATTGGTTTTATGATGCAATTTGGAGCCAAAGTCTGCAGTAGAGACACAGGGACATGTCCATTTATCAGCTGCCTGATTCATTCCCAGCCACATGTATGACGGATTCAGGACCACGATTGGTCTTTACAGCTGTCAATCAAATACACACACCAGTCTCATGAAATCTACATAAAAAGACCAAAATCACCTTTGGTAACATGTATTAGATGTATTGGCTTCACTCAGATTTGTGTGGATGAGACACTCGACTTTGTCAAATTTCCAGCTGCTTTGGAAATTCTACATTTAAAGGTTCAGTGTATAATATTCAGTGACATCTAGTGGTGAAGTTGCAGATTACAACCAACTGATTGTCCCCCATGTCACCTACAGCGGCTGCAAAAAACACCAAACTCCAATCAGTATTTGTTTTGTCAGTATTTGTTTTGTCATTGCTGGGCTTTTTAGTTAAGGGGATATTAATTCCTGTCCACACTTAAACATAGTAGGTGATGGTACTGCATCTTAACACTGGACACCACCTGATATTAATGGAAAAAATTCATTCAGAGCTACTGTAGAAACATGGCGGCACAACATGGTGGACTCCATGAACAGCGACCTGTACATATAATCATTCTAAGGTAATGAAAACACAACAATTCTCATGCTCATGTCAGTATATACTAATGAAAACAGAATTATGAATATGTGTAACATTTCTGTGGTTGGATCCTCCTAAATCCCCCTAAATCTTACACACTAGACCTTCTTAAAGGTAGGGTCGAAAAACCTGAGTGGAAACATCTAATTCAGTATCTAATGTACTTTTTGACCAAACATAATTAAATACTTACTTGTACTTGTATGTAGAAATGTTAAATATCTTGACACTTGTACTTGTTTACATCCTCGTTGCCAATTAAAAGGGGCATCAATTTACAAGTAAACTTAAGTCTTGGTTAAACAAATTTTTTGTTACGTGCGTCTGAGCAGCATTAATGCTTTGAAAGAACACATTTAGCTCACCTTTAGTTATGAGTACATAACATTAGGACATGGGAAAGACATCAGATCTTCATCTAACCACTTCTTGTTGTTGTATTGGTATTTGTTGTTGAATTCCTGTAGGGATAGTTTTGAACAGCAGACAGATTCTCGACCTTTTACAATTTGAAACATCAACATTATACCAGTCAGTTTACTTCTTTCACGAAGAAACTGCTTTCAGTGAGTATAACTCCCACCATACATATAATTGGAAATAATCTTAATGCTCTTGAAGCTTGTTGCAACAGTGTTAATGGTGCAATTAAAATGAAAAGGGCAGCCTATGGGGCTGACAGTTGCACTCTGTCAATACGTAAAAACAATTAATGGCCATTATTTGTTTTGCCTTTCAGTGATAGCAGATTTGCTTTATTAATCAGTTCCCTACATTGTGAGAGTTAATTTCCTGTTTTCCATTTACTTAATTTGACCATCTGTAAATTAAGAGGATTCAATTATTTCCAGACTTCATTTTGATCATAAATGAGCCTTAAATCTAATTTCAGGCAAAGTAAATGAGATTTGAGCATCAACATAAATAAGCATCTATTTTTTTTTTTTTTTTTAACGGTCCTGTTTACACTTGGAGCACTTCATAGTAGTTGTGTTAACTTGGCTTTCTGTTTTTATGCCTCTGCATTATGTTTTCAGGTTGTCCATCTGTCTGTCTGTCCCATTCTGGTGAGCGCGACATATAGTTTGATATTCAGTGATCCAGATTTATTTAATCACGTATTCATTACTTTGACTTAGATGTCCCGTTCAGCAGTTGTCAAGTTTCTTATCAAGTCAAACATTGTTCATTTCCAACAGGGCTTAGTTTTTTCAGAAATGGTGGCGTCAGTAATAGCTGATTAATTCTCTTTCCTGATTGAAACTATTATTTTATCTGTTTGAACTGTAAAGTTGCAATTTTCCTGCTTCCCAGTTGGAAATTTCAACTGAAATGACCCCTGAAGTTGAGTTTCCAACATGGAAAGTCGTAGGAACTTTGCCAGCATCAGTGTCACCCTGTACTGTCAAACTCATGTCTGTAGACAAGTTGCTGCGGCGTTTGTCTTTACAAATTGGTTCCTGGTTTTCCGACTCGTACTTGGAAACAGTCAACTTGGATGTGACGTCATTCCTTGCTTCGACTTGGAGGTAAATAGGATGGATGATGGTTTGGGAACATTTTCGATCCAAATGTGAACTGGTTTTGCTCATTATTCAACACCATATCTCGGGAACAGAAGGGCACATTGTGACCATACACCATACCATACACATTTGGTCAGATTCTAAATTGGTGACACTAACTGTATAGATCATGTGTTCTGCCAGGTTGAATGTGTGTGTGAAGCATCCATTTTAGAGTCTGTAGCTCCTTTTGAGCCAAATCCAAACTGCAAGTTGACTGTTTGGCAGAGGCATACAACCGTGAGGCAGTAATTGTCGTTTAATTTTTCTTTTAATTTGGATTTAAATGAATTCCAGGTAGCATTCGCTTGTCCTTCAGGAACTATAGCAGACCCTCTTAGAGTGCTCCTCATGTTCTCTGCCTTTATCATTTCCCTTCCTTCCTCTTGTCCTCTCCCCTTACCTCCTCATGTTGCCTTCCTTCTTTTCTCTCTCCACGTCCGTTTCTTCCCCCACCTCATCCCCATCCTCTTTTTTCTTCCTCTTCCATTGCACCCAGAGCAATTCCATCTCTCTCCCAGCAAACAAAGGGAGCTAATGACATGCTGACACCGAGCCCGATGATTGAATTCATTAGGCGTGCACAATAATTGCCAGGCGTGAGTGTGCACGCGCCCATCTATTCAGAGGACAGCTGTCAAATAACAAGCAAGAGAGAATAGCTTTTTATTGTTGAGCCGGAGAGAGAGAGCGAGAGTGAATATAGAGAAAGAGCGAGAGAAGCACCTGTTGTGGATTGGAAGGCAGAGAGCACTCAGCATGTCAATGAAGCCGCTGTGTTGATGCAGGTGAAGTTTACTGGCTGTTTGTCGCACTTGGCAACCCAATCCAGGCTTCTCCGTCTCAATCCTTTTAAAAAAACATTCTGACCTTTTAGGGAAATGAGTTTGTTTCGGATAATAACATTTAGCTTCAGGATTAATACGCGCTAAAATTCATATTGAATTAGCACTCGACCTGAAAACAGTGACTCTGACAGGGCTCAGGGCATACATGCAGTTTGATGGTTTATTTGGAAAGGGTTGGCTTTTCACAATGATAGGTGTCCTGACCACCGAGCAAGCTAACTTTGAAACTGAAATAAACATGTTTACAGCCTGGTACAAAAAAATGCTAATTTTTAGCTAATTTCATGACAACTCTACAGGGAGTGCATTTTTAGATAACTCACACATTTAAATTGTATTACATTGTATCTGAGTGACAGGTGTGATTGACAGCACATTCACCAGCAACTTCTGTAGCTTCTTGCTGTTGAATAAGACAGCTCTACTGTAGTTGTAGAGCAGTAGTAGTTGTAGAGCAGTAAAAGTTGCAGTAACTAGCATAACTGAGCTACATTAGCTAATGCAAACATGTAACATTTGCTTGTGCTTACTTGAAGTTCATGTTGGAGTCTCTTTTGTGCTGGGAGCTTCTCATATGTTGGCATTAGCTACCTGCCTTTCCTAAGCTAACGGTAGCTAGTGTTGCATACTTCTGCCACTGTAGAGAAGCACTGAAGAACTCAAGAGTGAGCAACTGACCACAAACCTCTACATAGAAGGGTGTACGGATTATCATGGATGTAGACAACGAGACTTCTTAGCTTAGATAAAGTTAACTAATGTTAACAAATAGTCCCATTGCAAAACAGGCTCCATCTCAAACTTAATGTAAACAAACAAGCATGCATAATTCTTTTATTCTTTTAATTAACCTTAATTTTGGTCTTGCATTCTATCCAGTAGCCTGCTAATTAAGCCAGCTAGCATTAATTAGTGTGTTTAATACATTACACAAACCTGTTGCCTCTGTTACTAAACTCAACTTTGTGTTAACATTTAGCAAGTAGCTGAAATTACTTGGTGGTGTTTAACATAACACCAACATAACATAACATATTAGTTAGTAGTGTGGTCAATGTTTTCAGTAATTTAACTGTAGCATTAGCTTGGTGAGTTTCACCTATCCCTCCTTACACTCCCCCAGCTCTACCCTCTTGTCCAAATAAGGATTTTGTACAAATGTTTACAAATGTATCATGGAGTTACTGTTACTTAATTACAATACCCTATTAGCATAATTTAGCTGCATTAGCAGCATGTCTGTATTAGTTTAGTATTGTATTGCATTACCAAACACATTTATGTTAGCATTTATCAAGTCTTTGAAATTCTGTGCTGTTTTAAATAGCAGTCTTAATTAGCAGTGTGGTTGGTGTGATCAGCAAGTTAGCAGTACTGTTAACTTGACAAGTTTCACCCATCACTGCTCACACTGTCGTAGTGTCACCCTCTTGTCCATATATGGTCTCTTCTAAACTGAAGGATTAAAAGTGGCAGTCTGTAAACAAATGAACGATGTCAAAGTGGCTGCATCCACTTTTCTACAGTCTATAGTGAGAAAAGTTTTCTAATTGAATGTTGCATCCCACAACTTTGTGTTTTTATACAGGAGAATTTCATATTGCAGCCCTGTAGACTGCTGTAGCATTACTAGATTAATTCTAATGGGAGTACCACATTACAGGCTAGTGCTATATTATTATTTTTTTCTGATTAGCATAGCTGGGTACAGACAGATAAAAAATTCAGCACTCTAGGCTATCCCTCAGGAACAAACAACACAGACTGTACCTGTTTCATATGTGGAGCTGGAGATTAATATATTCTCAGCTTACTTTAATTGAATACTTACTTTCTTTGACTCTCTGCAGGTACTGACACACTCTGCTGATTGAGATCAAATCCAGTTTTAAGCTGAGACAGATTGTTTTCTTTGTAAAACATGTTTAAATCCTGATGAACCTGAGCTTTGTACCTTGATTATAGCACATCACTTCCTGTCTGCTTCTACTAAGCACCGGATTTAACATCTACGAGTGCCGGCCTGTTTAACACTAATATATCTGATGGAGCTAATGAGCTCACACTCTGCTATCTGCCTCGCTGTAATTTATATGCAAGCACTTTTCATTAACCTCAAGTGCCCATATGATTGTCCTTTTAACTTTGGCCTTTGGCTAACCCACAGGAACCTGGGAAAGCAGAGAGAGGCTGAACAGGCTGCTATGTTTATTGCCTTAGGCTGGAGTGAATTCATCAAGTTTATTGCACTGCATAATTAAATATCTCTATAGCATTAATACAAAGGAGCATTAACTGTATTTAGATATGGACTAGTAGATGTAGGTCTTTTGCACTTTTAGTTTAGATACTTCTTCTTGGGTGTTTCTTGTCAATCTGTGATCTACATTTTTTCTGTTTTCTCTTACAGAAAACTGAAGAAGACGAGTTGGTCCTGACTCCAGACGGGACCAGAGAGTTCTTGACCTTTGAGATCCCCCTCAGTGACTCGGGCTCAGCTGGCCTGGGCGTAAGTGTCAAAGGCAACCGCTCCAAGGAGAACCACGCCGACCTGGGCATCTTTGTCAAATCCATTATCAATGGAGGGGCTGCCTGCAAAGTACGTATCTTCTGTGGAAATGAAACTGTATTTGTCATCAACACTTCAAAGAACTTAACTAAACAGTAACTTTTAATTGAAAAGCAAACGTATATCTTTCCATATCCTTTTAACCAAATGTACCTCCTATTTATCGGCCGATCGATGTTTGTGTGGTGTATTATAGTAATGTTTTATTCATGAATTTTATGATTGAATTATGCTCATTCAAAGATAATGTAAATAACGGGCTGAAAGACTTTAAAACACTTCATCTATTGAACCTATTTTTCTATGTATATGTATAATGAAGATTTCTTTGTTTCCCTGGCACAAAAGGGGGGATAAATAACAACAGCAAGAGAATAATAAAAAAGAAAATTCCATTGTTACTGGTATCAGCTATTGGCCAAACTGGCATTTTAAATATCCCAATTGGTATCAGCCCAGAATTTGCAATCAGTGCACCCATTGTACCTCCCTCCTTAATAGAAAGCTACTATTCCATCTTACTGGGATGTTACTGGGATTAAAAGTAACATCCCAGAAGCATGACTTAACTCCCATCCTTCAATAACAACCCTACATGCTGACATACACACAGACATTACATTTTAATAACTTTCTAACCGAAAAAACAAAAAAAAGCTTTCAAACAGTATTAATGTTTATAGAGGCTAACTAGACAAATAGATATAAAATAAACAAACAAGCTACATCAAGATTTGTATCTGAAATGCACCATTTCAAAACCCTCTCACATGCTCCTGGCAGGAAAAATTCCTTTCTTTTTTCTCAGCAGCTATGAAGAGAAGAGTCATTGGTGATAAAAATGTGTGAGGAGAGTGTGATCTATTTTCTATTGCTGTCCGCGGTGTCTTTTTAACTTGCTTGTTTTCCATATAAACAGGCCTGTGTTGACATCACATAATAATTGACTTAAAGGCACACTTCCACATCACATAATGCCTAGAAACGCTCTGTGAGTGACTGTGATTAGATAAAAATTGTTGTTAAATGTGAGATTTTTCTAACCACATAGCCATACAAAATCTCTGCCTTTTACTGTTTCTATTTTTCCTCTGCATTTTTCTCTTAATAATTTCCATACCACTTTTCATGTGCTTTGTTGTAACCCACCAGGATGGCCGGCTGCGAGTCAATGACCAGCTGATTGCTGTGAATGGGGAGTCATTATTGGGCAAAACCAATCAGGATGCCATGGAGACACTACGCAAGTCCATGTCAGTCGAAGGCAACAAGCGTGGGATGATCCAGCTTATTGTGGCCAGACGAGTGGCCAAAAGGAACGAGGTAAGGCTGAAAGGCGCAAAACAGAGGTTGTGTTTGACTTTGGGCTCCGCATATTCCATCACAATCTATTATTACATTCATTAATACAGTCATTTTAACTGTGTTTTTTGATCATGAGCCATATTTAATCATTAATTTTCAAAAATAGCTTGATCAAACTAGAAACAGTTAATATACTGAACAAACTTACAGATTATGGATTTATACGGACATGAAAAGAAATGGAGAGAATACAACAGTGCATGCAGGTGAATGATGAGGATAGCACTAACACCACTGTGTCTGAACAGGCAAATATTAACAAATACACAAATAGGCGACTGTCATTACGCTTTGTATCTTTGTCAGATCACTTCTCATGGCTTCGTTAGTTTTGTTCTAAACACTGGTTTCCACCCAAATGTTTCCCGAATTTTCAGAAAATCTGCAAAAGAGATTGCAAATGTGATCCACTACTGTTGTGCAAATATTAAGAGTTGGATCCTCAGCATCATCATTGTTTAATTTGCTCATTAGATATAGTATTTCATACAATAACATAGTACCTGAGGTGTTGATCGACAGACGTAAGAGGTATTTTGACAAAAATCTGAAGTTGCTGTAGCTTTTGCCTTCTGAACTGAACCTCTGGTCTGGATTATATAATGTTGTTCAAACTCTTCCACAGTTTGTCAAAGTCTTTGTCTAACAGTTACTGCAACTTTTCATACATGTTGCGACTTAATTGCTGTTTTCACATTACATTACAGTTCATAAATACAGACACTTGCATTTTAGTTTTTCATATTTCATATTTTCTGCATTTCCACTCAAGTGTTTTTAAGCGCAAATTGAAAATGCAAATAAAAACAGCTGGATGGAAACACACTTACAGATTTATTTTTTCCATGCAAGTATGTACAGTACGTTTGAAGTTAAAGTTGTGTTATGGCCATTATTCCTTCTCATTTACATTTTAGCCTAATGAGCGCCACTGCAAAGCTGTGTCAGAATCTTCTATTCAGGTTGTGAACCTGAATTATTCTTCGTCTAATCGAAATAGGCTATAGAGGCGATTTCAGGGGATTTTTGCAAACATGCACTTCAAATGCTTCAAGATTTATTCAGTTCTATTTGAATCCTCCATTTGTATAATGTACGGTGTAAAGTGTAGTGAACTGCATTTAAAGATAAGCACTGCTGTATATAATAGCAACTGATTGACATTGACATTGAATCCTGAAGGAGGATGACATTGTGACTAAATGTAAAGATGAGTCAGTCATTAGCTGCACTCTACGCTGTATGCAAATAGAAAAATTAATCATATTGTACTGGTGTAAACTACTTAATAAATGGTCTTTTTGAGAATAAGGTCACTGTCGACTTATATAAAGCTCACATAAACATGATGATTCATTCTTTTATTTACTCTGAATGAGCACATGTAACCTTTTGAAACAGCACGCAGGTTTCACACGTTCACACCTCAAAGCCGCACATTCCAGCTGCACGACTGTACTGTTGACTTATAACGCCTGAGCAGCTCCGGTGGAAAACCTGCACCGCACAAGGCCATGTTGTCATTATTTACAGAGAAAAGGCCGATGGCTTTCATTCACAGCTCCCATTTTCTTTTTCTTTACCATTTCGACCAGTGTGACCCAGCTTTCTGTGAGCTCCACCGCCTCCATAATTACACTTTAAATCTCTTTTATTGTCACATATACAGTACAACTTCCTGACTTCTGTTTGGTCAAGAACTGTACTAAGAGACTTAATGTGGCAATTGAGCAAAGTCTACATGTGCATCTAAAAAAAAAAAAACATGCTTTACTTTACTCATATTCACGAATTTCTATAATATTGAAACATGAAATGTATGAGATTGCAACCACATTTGCCAATTCCCTTGACTCAAAAGTATACTTTTTAAAGAAACTGTCTTGCTACAGTCGTGGTCAAGAATTCTTCCAGAAAATAACTCTAAGAGGGCAGTGTGCCAGTTACTGTTTTTGTTTTTCATCAGCAGGGTTCAACATAGTTTTTTTCGCTTGGCTGTTCAGGCAAGGCAATTGGTCAGAAATCTACTCGACCAAAGTCAGTTTTGAGTTGCCCCATGTTTTGTTTGGTAGCATTTTTTCAGAAACAACCACCTTGTTCACAAACTTGCTGGAAAGTGTGCAGTACTTAGTCACGCACATGCTCTAACACCACCCAGCTTAGTTCCTTTTACCAGGATATTTATTTATTTATTTATTGTTTATTTGTATAGGGACAAGTATGTAGCATAGGTTATTGCCACAAACAAAAGCATTTATAGCCTTGGCTAGCTCATGCCTGTTCATTCTAATCTCATGAACACCCTGAGGGAATTTGAACAAATTTGACACAAACATTTTCTTGGAGTCAGTTAAAAGTCGGGTCTCTAATAACACCCGGGGGCAGGGACAACACGAACAAATAAAGTCCGGTCCTCAAATACAGGCAGATAAAAAACAATATGGATAAACTTCTGGTGTCTGTCATGTAATGTGCTGCCAGTTAAACACATGGTTCATTTCTACAAGTTTAATTTGATACATTCAACAATATAATCCAGCTATTGTCTTACTTTTTCAGTGAAACTGTCATTTGTAGAAACTTCCCAGCGAAACAGGAAGACAGCGTTTACACAATAAAGGATCTGTTAAGCAACGATTAGTTTCCTATCCACTGAAACGCTAGAGGCTATTTTGTAACGGGAAAAGAAGTGTTGCATTTGTAGAAAAGCACATTGCAGTACAAGTTTTGTGCAAATTACGACCATTTCTACTCATTAAACAGAGAAAATTATAATTAAAGGTCTGACTCTAATACAAGCATCCTTCAAATAAAGGCCTCGTACACTATTTGAGGAAATACAGTAGATTTTGTTAGCCAGAGGTCAAAGGTCAAGGTTTCTAAAGGCTGCTAAACTAAAGTCAGGTTGAGAACTGCATGAACAGTTAGTGAATGCATCTGATTGAACTTACGGTTCTTGTTTTGTTTCATTTTACGTGCTCCTTATTGTCAAACCCTGCTCAGAAGCCTTGCACATGACTGTAGAAATAAAGTTTACTTCTAAAAACTTCAAGGTTGACTCCTCAAAACAAGCCCTACTTGTATATACATATACTATATATACTATATTGAATATTTAAGACAAGGTAATTCACAAGTTTGGTTGTTATTAAAGGGCTGCATTTATAAAACCTGTTAATAAGACAAATTAACTGTTTTAGCTTTTTCAAAGTTAGTCAGTTTTTTTGTTGTTTTTTTGTGGGAAAAGTTAAATTCAATAATTGACTGTAGCTCCATTGTACAGACTTGAAGTTCTTTGTGACTCATTAAACATCATAGTGCTTGTAATTATGGAGGTTGTTTCTGCAAAAGAGAACTCATCTGACACTCCTGTTCTAAATACCCAGGACACTTATGAGTGTTAAAGCAGCTCCTCACTATGATCCTTTCTTCTTTAAATGTACAGCACAACCCAAAGCAAATCACTGGGAAATACCCTCACGTGTGAATGAAATAAAAGTAAGTAGTCAGGTCATAGAATTCTCCAACCCCTCCCACACTCTCTTGTCTCCCATGAGGCAGCTGGAGAGCAAGAGAGAGAGAAAAAAAAAACATGGCTGCAAACCAAGCTCCGCAACTTTTTTTCCTCCACCTCAATGTCATGTTTTTACATTCTCTCTACACCTCGGCCTGTCGTCTGCTTGAAAGCCGAGGCTGAGATGTTGTGCGCCACCGCCTCATGCCTGTGTGCGGCCGTGCACTGCCGCATGCACGTGTACGCCTCTGGCACTGCCTGGCTTCCCTGCTCTCCTTTTCCAACCTGGTGTGTCAAAGTTTTGATTTCCCCTCGGTCCGTCTGGTAATTGAAAGCAGAGGCTAAGCCTGGAGGTGTGTTGTGTGTTTGCGGGTATGCGAGCACAAGTATTTGTGTCTGCCTCCACGCACGCATATGTGTGTGCATTTGTACTTTTGTTCACCCTACTTATGCATATATTCATTTTATTTTCAAGGATTTTTGTGTGTGTTCGCTTGCAAACAGTGTGCATATGTACTGCAGACATGTTAAAGCAGTGAGACTTTGCAGAATGCACGTTGGATGAATGAAAAGTCCTGCGTTGGGAGTCTCGTCAATCTCTGCTTCACATGCAGAGCTTGAGGCATGGCCCGAGGCTGTCCAAGTGTACGACTATTTATAAGAAATAGTGTCCAATACACTCAGAGAAGGAAAACAACAATTTAATATACTGACACTAAAAGAGACAGACCAGAGCTCATTTAAAGTCCCTATGGATTGTTAATATCTCATAACCAGCTGTCCATCACATATCATAGTTAAAATGTAATAATACCTCATTACTATAGGACTCATTTTGACATTTACTGACATATGGGATCAAATAATCCTTTATTTACTTTCCTCTCTACGTCTCCATCCCATGACATCCAATCTCAAATCAATCAGAAATGTTTGTCGTTGCATAAATCACAATCTCTCCCAGCCTCTCCATTCCTTCCTCCGTCCCCATAGAAACGCACTGTGAACCCCAGAGCAGCTGACTTCCTCATCACCGTTGGCACCCGGCAGGATCGAGACCTTCACGGTGCTCAATTACCAAGCCTGAATATGCAATGAGCTCGGGTGTGACGTGTCGATTGGCCCTCGGTATGGCGAATCCCCCTGGCTATAACCAATCTTCTTTCCTTTCGGCCTCTCAGTTGGCCAATTCATAAACTATCTCATTTAGAGTCTCGTGCCAACAGTCATAGCACCATATGACGACCCCCAAAATTAGTTTGTTTCTATGCAAGATTTGTTGCATCTGTGCACAGGCTCGACTACTTCTGTTCGCTGTGATTTAAGCATCAAAGAGGTGGCCTGCAGTAAATAGCACTACATATATGCACGTTTACTTCGTCTGATGCCACTTCGGATGTCACTTTCAACAACTAGACAGCCTTGCAGTTACAGATAGCATTACAATGACTTGAAATCATTTCATTCTCATTATCCTTTATATTAACAATATAAATCCTATACCATTTTGAAGAACTTATTTCCATTCTGTTAAGGTGGATGTTTGGCAACAAAGCCATAAATGAACATGTCGGGAGTGGGGATATATAGTCTGTCAGCCTAACATCGATATCGGCCAATATTCGTCCTTTTGACCACCATCAGCCTATTGGCAAATAAAGTGACATTTTCCGATAGCTGTGGGCGGTGTTTGATATCTGTTGTCGTCTGAAAGGCTCTGTGTCTGATTACTGACCACTCAGCTATTGCATCTGACTGAAGTCCAGTTTGATATGTTACCTAGTGGTTATTAATGTGTCTCAATTTAATCGCCAGTGGGCCATGATCTGTGTGGTCCTCTCATTAGTATGGACACTAAACCTTTGAAGTAAAGTTCATCGAGGTTAACTGTGAGTTTAGTGGGTAGTGCGCTAGTGGTTAGTCTGCAAGTGATTAGCAACAAAACAACATAAAAAAGTAAAAAAAAAGAAACACATTATCGACGATGACTACAGTAAAACTGTGGGTCTGACTGTAAAACGGGGACAGAAAAAACAAGCAAACCATAACCATAACAGCAAGAACCCATTCATTAGTTAAAGCTGAAGGAGGCTGAAATCAGAGGGAAAAATGTCCAAATCTGCAGCTGTCTCCTTTCTG
>JAPQRN010008704.1:23070-40578 GCA_037367275.1 Coranthus polyacanthus | reverse complement strand
CAAACTGCTTTACATGTGAATGGGATTTCATTATTTTTGTCCTTCAGGTGTAGTCCACAAGTCCCATGCCATGAAACACCAACATCCAGCTTTAACTGGCTAGTGTGTAAGACTAGTGTGTACCAATTTCAAAATATGTCTAGTTTGTCTTCTATCGGCTACAAGAACCGCTAAAATTGACTGACGACATAAGCCTTTTAGGGGTCACAAGCAGGATTTAATTGTATGCCTCCTGCTTACCCAGGTGCAAATATACAGAGCAAAACATTAAACACAGTGTATGACTCCACATTAAAAAACACAAAATAGCATTAGACCTTCTTCTAACTGTAAATAAGGTTTCTGATTTTGTTATTGTGCCAGTAAATCTCAGATTGTTGTTGTAGTCTGTTTTTACCCCCAAAATAGCCTAGTATGTTCCAATTCCTCAACCAGGCTGTCAATTTTCAAACTTGGGCACTAAATATGCACAAAAATATAGACATAAATTATGGAGAAAACAAACAAACGAAGCAACAATTAAGTGAGTTTTCATTTTGTAGGGGGGTATCATTTGTACCAGGCTGGTTCTAAATCCATGTCGTTATTGTGGAACAGACATCATATCCAAAACAGGCGCCATATATAAACATAATCATGGATGTAAGGTATTGCAGTGATACATATTGCTTGTTTTACACAGTTCAAATCATTTGCACAGTTTCATGCAAAACTCTTCACAGATACATGAAATTTATGAAAACTTCCATAGCATCCAGTCTTACTCAGTTAATAATCCAGTAGATGCACATGCACATCATTTTCACATTAGTTAGGTACAGTATACAACATCATAATCCCAAAAAACAATGCATGGGTTATGCCTGAAAACAAGCAGAAATGCTGCAGTGACTGGCATGTTACTGATGCTGTGTTAAATGATTTACTTCAGATGTTAAAGGATAGTGCATAAAAATAGATCAAACATTCATTTAATTATTTGCCTCGCTTAAAATGTCAGGTAAAATAGCAAACCTTTAAGTTACATGGCTTCAACATTTCGCAGTTTATCATTTATTTGGCACATGTTCATAGACTGTATGCTCAGACACGCCTCTCTTCTCTTTGACAGTAACATGTCTACTTGGCACTGAGATCCACCACCAGGTGCTGGTAAGCCAGGGTGTTGCCTTTGAAGCTGGCAGCCAGCAGAATGTCCTTGTTGTCGACAGATACTAAGCTGAATGCCCGTGGAGCTCTCATGTTGAGCTCCTGGAATGGCTTAAAGCGCTGAGTGAGGTCATCCCACAAATATACTCTGGAGAACGAGAAATCACTTCCAAGGATGAGGTACTGGCGGAGGCCCACTGTGAAAGGATACACCGCCATCGAGCCCCGTGAGGGAAGTGTCTGGATCTCGACGAAACGCTGCCCTTCCCAGCGGAGGATCTTGGAGTCACCGATGAAGCGTGTCAGGCAAAGGTAAAGGACTCTTCTCACCCAGAAGTGCTTTACCATCTGCACGTCGGCCAGCTCTATGATTTGGGAGTGGAAAGCGAACTGCTTCTGGCTTCGGTTCCACTGGTAAACCACTGGGGGCTGTGAAGCACTGGACAGGATGAGGTGAGGCTTTCCCCCAACATCAAGGAACTCCACATGGGTATCGCGATGCCAGGGATGGAGGGACTGGTGCGAGTAGAAACCATTGCTGTTCCACCGATAAATGCTGGTGGAACCTGCTTTAGAACTATCTGCCACCACAAAGTACCACTCTCCATCCAGCTGGAAGGTCTCCACAAAGTTGGGCTTCCTCACCCTAGTGGTATCGATGTCTTGGATCTTTACGAAGCGCTGAGGGTCCTCTTCCCACCTGAAATCACAAAAAAAGACTGACTAGTGGTCCTAACACAATTCACACTTATAGGTTCTACCGCTGGAGACAATAACTTGCATGCAGAAGTCTCACTTGTAGATATGAGATCCACCAAACAGTTGAGCCACAACCATATAAAGGGTGTTGTTTATCACCACTGGTTTGCAGTAAACAGCAGAACGAGCTGCAGGAGAGACACAAAGGAGCAAAAAAAGCAATTAGGGCCTATTTTTAAACAGTATGTGGTACCGTTTTTATGTACTGGCTCTGTTTTTATGTGCACAGCTGACTTCTTACAGGTGATGTTATGAAATTTCCTGAAGACCATCTCCACATGGTCCCATATGTACAAAGTGCAGAACCCTGAATCAGGCTGAGCAAAGGCCACAAACTGATCTCCATTGAACTCATAGGACTCCGCCGATACGGAATGGAACGGGAAGGTTTCATAAACAGCGAAATCTATAGGAAGAGAAACAAGATTGCTCAGAAGTCATTTTTGACACAGTGATGCTTTAAGCAAAAACTAAAAAACAAAAAAAAAAAATCAAGGATTATGGTGACACCTGCACTGATGCAGTTGAAATCTCGTGGTGCGAGATCATGAACTCTGCGTCCCTGGAACTCAAAGGGGCTGGCACAGTAGATTGCAGGAACAGAAGTGTTGGTTTTCTCCATCCAATCTACAAGCCACTTAATTTTACAGTCACAGTGGAAGGAGTTCCCACGTAAGTCTCTGAGTAACAGGTAGGAGAAAGAGACGTTTCAAAAGCTAAAATATAGTACAGGGTCGCAACAGAATGGAAACTAGACAAAAGAAGCTTCAGATACAATCACACACTTCGGCAAAACAGTCTTTACAGAGGAGTGTGGTATTCCACCAAGCCCTCAGGGAACACCAGCAAACCACTGTTTTGTAATGACAGATTGTAGGGTCAGACCGCTAGGGATGTAAACACACTTGTGATTTCAGAGTAGGCGTACTTACAAATCCGTGAGGATGTCTAGATGTGTGAAGAGATCTCTAGGCACCTGCTGCAGGTTATTGTTTGAGAGGGATCTGAAAATATTCATAAGAAACAACAGCTTGTAATTCTTAAAAAAAAAATCTGTGGCTCTTCTTTTCTTCTTTACACCGTTGAAAATGTTTCCAGTTGGTAGCATGTGTCATTTCCAGGAATGTCTAATTGTTATATGTAACAAAGATAAACATGGGTGTTTCACCTGAATAGCCAATACGTTTGTCTCAGTTTCTGGTTTTAAAAGGTGTGTATTTTAGCTTTTTTTACACACTGAACGTACTGCAATATTTAGCATCATGCAAGCTTCTTTTTTTGAACAAATTACTCACAGATGAGTGAGGGACTTCAGTCCTCTGAAGGTATACTTTGAAAGAGCCTGGATGTCATTATTCTCAATGAACCTGTGAAAAAAACAAAACGCTCACATGTCATACAGTGATGACAACCCCACAAACCCAGCTTGCATTGCTTACATAGTAAGTAATTCCATAGTAACTGTTATTTCAGCAGTGAAGGCTTTGTATTTGGCGTATTTGCTGTACAAAGGGTAACTTTATATGTTGGTTGACGAACAGTTTTATGTTGGAAACAAATGAGGGAAAAATATGTCCTTCATTTTATTCTGTGTTATTTCCATCTTATAGTAACTGCACTGCTTCCACACTTAGGATTCATGTTGTAAAAATGAGACACTGAGTACATATGGGATTTCAAAGGTCTACGTGTCAGCATCATTCGATCCAGGCCCGTCTTTGTTTTGTCTATTGATAGGCGAGGGCATACAGCATGTGCGGTCTCTCTGGAGCTGGCTGGGTATGAAATTATGTCCTTATTAGCATTCACAGCGGGTAGTGTTGGTCATGGCAGTGATGCAGCGGTCCAACGGCTGGGCTGCAGCCAGAGCCACAAGGCGAGGAGCTTGAGGCATGGCCATCGCTGAAAGCTGCACACTCCAAGTCATCAGCTAACTACTTTCTAAGGCCCATCAATTCAGAAAATGGCATATTCAGCTTTATCACACTACAGAGGCAGCAGCCTTTCAGTCGCAGCAGGATTTATTTTCAGTTTTACTTGTGGCTGTCTTTGCCATACTGCAGAGTCCAGCCCTGAAATCTTAAGGCCCAATAAGTAAGGCCTTAAATACGTAAGTGAATGTTTCACTTTACAGAGAAATACATCTCCACATACTGTAAATAATGCTACACACATGTAAACAATACATTAAAGATAGCGAGAGTGAAACCTTTGCTCCTTGAGCAAAAGATGAGGTACTTAATAAATGGTGCATATATCCCACATGAAAATCGCAATGCAATAAGGTCTAAAAAGCTAAAATCATTCAAAATCTCTATGAAGAAATCAGCCTGTATTTAACAGGTCAATGTGAGACACTCACAAGTACTGCAGGTGTGACAGACCAGCAAAGGCATCATCAGCAATCTTGGTGAATGTGTTGGAGTTTAAGAGCCTGTAAAAAGGAAGGCATACTATTAAAATCACAGTGATGGACATGTCCAAGGAAACATGGAGGGGAGGTGAAGACAAACGAAGACAAACTAGGGGAGCCTCTAGGTACACGGAAAGATTCTTTATAAGGATGTTAATGACTTACATACATAAATGATGAAATCCCAGTCAAATACATTCAAATGATCTACAGGCTAAAGGCTCAACAATAACATAAACACACTTTCACATTCACATTTACAGACCTGCACACAAAGTCAAACACACACACACACATGAACACACACTCATGATTGCATCGCAGGAGATAAACAGGCCTTTGTGTGGCAGAGCAGAACTGAAGGGAGTCAGTCATTGGCAATGACACTGATACAGAGCCACTTTACTCTTATTACTGCTATGTCACCACTGTCTTCAATAACCATTCATTTCTAGTAGCTGAAGTGCTCTCATTGTCACTGCAAAACAAAAGATGTCTGCGAGTACTATAGTATCAGCTGTGTGAAAAAAATACCTGTTAGAAAATGTTGCGATTGTGCTTTAAATTCACGGTATCAGAAAGATACTGAATTAAAAGTTAGACTTTTCAACTCGGGTCGAGAACTCACAGGAACTGCAGTAGGTGTAGGTGCGAGAACGCTCCCTCTGGGATTGTAGTAAAGGCCGCGTTCACCATCGTCCTGTTTGGAAAAATAAACACATCATTGTACGTGACAGATGAGTGAAAATATCTCATCTAAACAGCTTTTCTCCTCAAGACACAGCTGCCCTTGCAGTGTGAAGTTCAAGGAAGGGGGAATCTTTTAAAAAGTGGGACAGATATTGTAACTTCTTTCTTCACTTTGTTACTTCTTCGCTTTTTTGTGAAACGAGGACACTTCCACCAGTGTGCTCTTGAATTCCCATGACGGTTTAAACTCAATATTCATTCCATGAGCAAGAGCAATGAGTGATGGGGTCAATAGGAGATGAAAGGGAGGACCTCGTGACCTTGTGAACACAACCTTCCCCCGTCAAGTGTTAAGCTTTCCATTTCATTATATGTGCTCCATTTACTGATCTTATTCCACTGCTCTCTTCAAAATTAAACCTCTCAGAGGAGAAGCAGGGCTCCTGCGGCGAAAAGGGGAATCTATTGTTAGTATTCCTCCCTGGAGTTCTACAAGATTTTACTGCTGTGTTCCCTCAAATAACTTCAACATATGGCAGAGGAACATTATCATTATTATGTAATGCAGTCTGCTGTGCATCTCTCTGCCAATAGAGTACAATAAAAGCAGCAAAAGAAAATAAAAAATACCTGCATACCATAACTCTCTTTGCAGATATTAAAAACAAGCAGGGGTTTAGAGCATCATTACATAATGGGAGCTGACATCAGAGATGCAGCCATCTGTACCAGCCTGCATACTGCTGAGACTTCAGACAGGTTATGAAAAGATGCTTTAACGCTGTGCTGAGTGGCAAACATATACAGGAGTTTTGACTCACAGAGATATGATTCCAGGAGGGAAACTCTTGGGGATAGCCTTGGTATCCACACAGAAGGCACTGTCTTTGGTGCAGGAGCAGGTCGAAGGACAGCGGGGTATCTTGGGGGCTCTCCTGGTGTTTGATTCCCTCGGCAGGAACAGACATAGAAACAGAACAGTCAAGCATATAAGCCTCCTCCATCTCAGTCCAAGCTCCAGCATCCTTAAATGGTTGGAAAGGGAATCCGTGTGGCTGAGCTTCTTGAAGTTTCTCCTCAGTGGCAAGAGCTGGTTTGTTGAGAGCCTGGTGGTCAGCGTGCCTACAACCCCAGCAGTTTTGATAATGCTGAGCAAAGAGTTGAGCGAGATAGCATGCGAGATAGGGGTGGGTGAGAGAGAAAAAATGGAGGGAGGAGGGAGAGTAAGGGTAGTTGTCTGTATCCTATGTGGGTGTGGGTGCTCTGCAGCTTCCCTGGCTCTGTGTTACCTCTCTCTGTCTCTGTCAGGAGCTGCTGCGATAGTGTACACTGCAGGAATGACGAGCAGGGCTGCTTTCTCGGCACAAGGACCTGTATGCAGCGGCGCTGAGCTGACAATGAATAATTTACTATCACATACACAGAATGCCTTTAAACAACAGAGTGGAGAGGGGGAGAGATGGAAGGAAGGCTCACAATCAAAGCTGATCAAAGACTGTAGTCTGAATATCTGTTGTGTTCTGTGGATTTTTTATCAGGTGAGCTGATGGGAGAGCTGATACGGAGGCATTAGGATGCATGAAAAACATTTGTATGCATTCATTTAGATACTAGTGTCTGTGTACGTGGACGGATGAAGATTCTAGCAGTTTCTAAGCTCCAACCAAGTAAATAAATGCCCTACAGTTAATGCAGCTTATTCAGCCACTCATACCCTATCATTAGCTTTAATTATAAGATCTAATACTCTACTCATATGAAGTATGACTTTAACAACACAGTACAAACTATAAGATAACCTTAAAAAGTCAACGATAACATCATTATGTAGTTCAAGAAAGGGAAAGGCAGAAGAAAATATAACCTTTCAAAAGTTATCCCAAGCCTCAGGACTTACAGAAGTAGGAAATTCTTCAAGTCTGACAAAATGTAGCCAAAAAAAAATCCACATTTAAATGGCACTATGGCACTGAATTAGTTCAAGCACATACAACAGATGAGCATTTCAGACTCCTGAAAATGACTCGGTGACGCTCAGTGCTGCCGTGTGACACCAGATGGCGCTGTTGTCCGTAACATAAAGTCCATCACTGGGAGGCCTCTATGCAGAGAGCGGCTGGATCTCCATTGGCAGGGCTGCAGCCTCAGTGCCAGGCATTGCCAGCCTTCCCTCACAACGATTCTGTTGTCACAAGCAAAGAGGGCCTGCAACAGACTGTCTGCCATCAGCCTGCGGCCCAGGTCTCAGCACATTGTTCACTGTCCAGACAGGCTGCAGAGATACAACATGTGACGCTCAACATCTGATCCAGAGAAACAGTTCTTGTACTCTTGTTAGACCAAATGAGACACACAGAGACAAAACATTTATCACTTTATTTGCTTTTTAGTATGTTTTCGCATTAACTTAATTCTTTCTTTTTGTAGTCATATGTTTTCTTACCTACTGTAAGCTCTGACATAAATTAAAGAGCTTCATCATGGTGGAGGAAAGAAGAAAAGCCAGAATGTCTTAAGGGGCTTCATTTGAAATCTTTAGATCTTTTTTTTTTCTTGTTTGATGTTGATCAGTGATCCAAAGCATTAAGCATTTTTGAATAAACTGTCTATCCCTCAAAAATTGAATCAGTTACGAAATTATGGGTGGTGTCTCTTTGTGTCTTATCCAGTTGAGGAATGCCATTTCCTGTGCGGCAGTTATTTTTTAGGGTTTATTTTCCTTTGTGCTTTGGTGCGGTGTGTTTGTGTGTGTCTTTAGTGTTTTTGTTCTGCTTGTATATGTGGATTCATGTAAGTTATGCTCTGTAAGGAGCAGTTAATGCCTGAGCTTACTCTTCACTGAGCTCCACCCAATCCAAACCTCCGGTGGGAAACAGTATAATTGCATGGCATAGAGAACGGAGCATGAAACAGCAGCTGGAAGCCTAACGTGCCCTCTGTGAGGCAGAGGAATCTGAATGGCTGCGGAGATATTCATCCACTTTTTTTTTCCATACATGTATAATTACTAAATCATAGGTTTCGGTCTGAAACAGTTTTGAAAAATGTGCTATCAGTAAACACATCAAAGCACAAATAATTCTACCATAAACTAGCAGTTTTGTGCAGGTATACAATTAACATATTTTATAGGAATTGTATAAACAAATATCTCAAGGCTCAAAGGATGGATTTGCAGCAGAAAAGAGGAGAATCTTTGAGGATTCAGTACGCAGCCTCAGCACATCTCTCAGTCAGGTATAGCATTAACAGCTGTGACTCTTGTGCTGCCTTGTTTCATATCAACTTTTCAAGTAATAATGGAAAGTTCAGCCAAGTTACCACTCTCTCTAAGAGCTTAACATCAGAAGGAACACTTGGCCATGCTGAGTTTGGCAAAAAACATCATCAAGTGCTCGTGTCTCTTGTGCCGGACTTCACTGTCTCATTATATCCCCGCTGTCTGGCACGCACATGATATATTCTAAATCAGAGCCCTGCCTTACTGTAAATCAACCATGTTTGGATAACTTTAACTTTACGTCACAGTGTTTAACATGGAGTATATTCTCCCTCAGCTTCAAACCCACATCCTATTCTGATTACTGGCCAAAGGAGCCTGAAAAGAACTCTGTGTCTGTCTGTTTCCATTTCTGCTTGGTTTTCACGGTTTGGCCTCCTGGCTGCACAGGAAACAGGAAAAACAAAATAGGAAGAAAGACAAAATTTGTTTCACCTCCGTTCTTTTCAGGGAAAATCCCAACAGCCCCCGGCAATGTGTTTCATCCAGGAGTCACAAAGGTGTTGAGACCCAGTCAGACATGTACGCACACGTTACTGTGTTTCTATACTGCAGATAGTGTGGAGACACAAATGTGAGAAGCACGGAAAGGAAGCTACTCTTTATACACAGTGATTAACAGAGGTGGACAAGGGCGCACATAAAAAGATGATTCCGAGGCATTAAATGATTTACTCAGTGTTCATGTGTCATGATAAGGGCACTACCTGACAGATGCCAGTAATTCATTGGCCAAGACTGAGGACAAGTTGACGTCAGATGTCCTACCCGGTGAGTCAAGAGCAAATAATGCATATACACGTGACCAAGAAATTCAATATAGAAAGTGTCTGTCACAACAAGTCTTGCTTAATCTGTCATGTTTGAAGAGTCTGTCCTTAATAAGCAATTTCAGTGTTGCAAACATGCCAATAAAACTCACTATTATTTCATAAAGGACAATAAAGTTTAAGGCCTTGGGCAGTGATATTAACAGCTGTGAAACTGCAGGACAGAGGAGATGAGAGGCAGGATACCTTCAGGATTTTATACCCAACTGCGCCAAGAAAACAACCATCCCAAATTGCTCTTACTCTTTGCCTCGTTCTCTGAGTGCAGCTCAGTCACTGGAAGGTATGTCAGCCAATCTCATCCCAGGCTCAATTCAATTAAAGAGAGTACAAAGACATATGGCTCCGGGGCGAGTGATATGATTAGAGTCCTGTGCACAGCGACGCTGCTTTGATTCATACCCTCTTTTATCTGGTTGCTCGCAGTGAGGGCCTTAGCTTGGAGCTTAGGGGAACTGAAACAACTGAGCCAAGGAGGGCTCCCTCAGGTGAGCCGCAGTATCCTACAGGGACTGTAAAACGCCTCCCGTGCTCATCAGTCACCATCAACAAGTCATATCTTCATTATCTCTGCAGTGAAAACCGATTGCGGTCATAAAACAACTAAGACATAGCTGATTAATCCCTTTAAGAAATGAAAATCTGCCATGTCTAAGGCAGTGAGACAGGGATTTTCTGTTGATCAGCATTCTGACATTTTGAGACTCAAGGGATCAGGAAAATCCTCCAAACCGAAGGCCATGCAGCTATCTTAGTTTTCAATCAGGACAATGCAGAGGAGCAACTGTATTCCAGCCCTCCCCCCCTCCTCCCCCCACCCTTGAGCCAAGCTGCCATAAAAGACAGATGATACGCCTCCTGGGACAGGGATGTGTCGAAGGAATGCGTGTGCAGGTATCCTGCAGCCTGTGGGGACTGTGGAGAAAGGCCCAGCGCACCAGTTGATCCTGTTTGATAAAGGCCCTGACAGGCCCAGATTATATGTCTCAGCCTGGAGGAGGTGTCTGTGTCTCATTCCTGCACTGAAGAAAGTCGATCTGGTGGGAAAGAGGCGGGGCCATGCCTACAGGCGTCAGGTTTTGTGTGGACGCCAACACACACCTTGTCGGGCAGACACATATCCCCCTCACCACTACCACTACCCCCCCCTCTCCACCCACTGCTAGCTCGACACCAAACAAACACCCTCACCCAGTTCATTTACCTGACCACACCCGCGCCTGCAGACGCCATAAATACTCTTTCTACACATCGCTATACATGTACTGTATATTTTACAATGTGTCACAATGTTCAAAGTACTTTTATTTGAGGAGCCTACTGTACTTAAGTACACATTTCAGGTATTTGGACTTGAGTATTTCCATTTAATGAAACTTCATGTCGCTACTTCACTACATCTCAGAGGCCGATATTGTGTGTTTTACTCCGCTGCGTGTGTCTGACAGCTTTAGTTACTTTTCAGATTACAACTATACTCAATACAGAATTACTCAAAAAAAAAAACCCTCTTGGAATAGTATGAGCAAATACATTGTCCCAAAACTGAAATGAGGGCTGTTTTTCTGAGCTCATGAAAAGTTATCATATGATTCATTACTGTAAATTAAACCCCACAGTACATAAAGTAGTTAAAATGAGCTCAACCATAAAGATCTACAGCATCTAAATGCAACATATATATTAATTACATTTTGCTGATAATACTTTTAATTAGTCAGGTTTCAGAAGGAATGCAGAACTTTTATTTATACTGGAGTATTTCCACAGTGCAGCATCATTTCCGCAGATATTTCAATCCATTCACAAACTTATTTGCTCATGGTTTTTGGGATGCATTGAGATTTGGAAAGGGGCAGTGACTTGAAGACAATAGTGAAACATGCAGTGAGTGACAGGTCGTGCCCCAGGCTCACCCCCCTCTGTCACGTCCGTCCCACTGAGCAGGAAAGGCCACCGGAGACCTGTCATACAGACATCCATCTCACAAACAGGAGCCTGAGCTTTGGTGAAGACAGAAACATCAACAACCAAAGAGCACAGAAGAGACGAGGACACCCGCTGCCTTCGCCTGTCATTTCTACCTCAGGAGGCCAAAAGAGTGTTCACCGCCGAGACTTCAAAGTCTTATTGTAGGGACAAAATATTTACATCGGTAAAAAACACTACATATTTTTCTCAGCTGCGACATATGTCCCCAAGAGTGAACTACACCCAAAACCACAGCAGCCACATTTAGACGCAAAACAGCATTTCATCACTATAACTATTGTTAACAAGGGTGGGGAGTTTGTCACTGTTCGTAACAACAGAAAATTAAAATTCCTCCTCTGTTTTGAAATCAACAATCTGTGATACACTGGAGCTCAGCCTGTCTGCTGCGGTTACCCACACACACTTGATGACTGAACTGTCTGAGGTTTCTGTTTTATGCACTCGGCACAGAGAGGAACGCCAGGAGAAGCAGCACGTCTCCTTCACCTTGCAGATGGACGCTGGCCAGAATGATATTCATCAGTTCCAGTATTGTACCGCTGTAACCCATCTCTCTGCTCACCCTTCACTAACTCTCCTCCCTCTTTGCCATAAATAATCAGTTCATTTGTGAAGGGACAGAGGTGCGCAACAGCAGGCTGATGTCACCACTTCGCACGCACGCAATCAGCGGTGCCATCATCACCACCAGCGTCACCCTCCCAGGACCCTCTCTCCCAACTGAAGCCGAGAAATGATTCCCTGATTGACGACGTGTCTCCTCTACAGGGTGGCAGAGAGTTGAAGGGCAGGTCATCTGTCGCCACTGACAGGAAGCATGGAGCGTGGAGATTAATGGAAAGGCTCAGGCTTTCTTGCAGTCCTGGAAATAATAAGCTCAAACTCAGATAAATCAAACCATCTCTGGTAAACAACAACACAAAGCAGTGCATCTAAATAAGCCGCAGAGGAAACATGCATGGATCTCATCTGGCTTGTATTATTCACTTTCAGAAGAGATGTGGTATTTGCAGATGATTTGCTGCTATTTAGTAACTTACATCTATAAGTGGCATAGCTAAAACTTGCAGGTATGTGTTGAATCTGCAGAGCAACAACACACAAAATTAACTGATATAAATCACGCTGAAATGAATAGAGTTAAGTTAATTATAACAATATAGAAGACACATTTCCCAAACGAATACGAGTGAAATTGTATGTTACATGGTATAAATAAACTGTTTTTGCTCCAGTTATTAGAGAATGTATGGGATTTAGCCGAAGGCTCTGAGATCATTCCAAATTTCCAGACCTGAACCCCAGTGAAGACCTCTGGCATGTGGTCAAGAAGAAGATGGATGGTCACAAGCCATCAAACAAAGCTGAGCTGCTTGCATTTTTGTGCCAGGAGTGACATAAAGCAGCCAACAGCAATATCAAAGACTGATGGAGAGCATGACAAAAGGAATGAAAGATGTGATTGAAAATCAGGGTTATTCCACAAAAACTGATTTCTTTACTCTTTCCAAGTTAAAATGAGATTGTGTTCTTTAATAAAATGAACGTTTTTATCATTTGAGGTGTAAAAAGTCATTTCCTCAAGTGCATACCTATAAACAGTGGTCTCTTCATTTTTTCCAGAACTGTTAAGAGTCAAATCAATATCATAACAATGTCTCACTTGTTAGTCATTGTTACTTTATATTAAATGTGTGGTTTAATAAATACAACACGGCACTTCCTCCCAGTGGTAGAGTGTGACATTTATAAATGCACAAGCTGAAATAGACAACGACCGCATTTACTCATCTCTTGACACTATTGTTTCAGTGCGAGTTGGTATAACTGGAAAGAACATACGAAGTTAAAATGAGCACTTGCGTCCCTAGTGCTTTAACCTATCACAGCTGACTAATTCCTGCATGTCTGAGATTCCAGTATTCCCAAATCAATTTACATTCTCCAGACACAGCAGAGACATAGCAGCCCCTTCTTCTGTCATCTCAATGATTAGTAACCATTTCACCACTGTTCAATTCCCTCATTATAAGCTGAAGATAAACAGATTCCCCCGTGTGTCAACATCAGAGGAAAAACTTAGAGACGTACTCTCTAAGTTTTGTTAGACGGCTTTTAAGGTCATAAAACATAGAGCTCTGCCAATTTAACTGTTGCTATATTGGACAATGGTAGATGAACTTCACTCCACCAAACTCTTCTTGTACCATCTGTCAGAAGTGATAATTCCCTCCACCTAATGGCACCTCTGCTCCTCGCTCTGCGCCATTAGCAGGTAATAAAGCGAGGCTTCTCCTGTCCTTTCTATTCTTAAATAGGGCTCTTCATCATCACCTCAACCACAGCACACAGATGATACTTTTATTGCTCCCCGTTTCCAGGGGTGGATGATATTTCTCCCAAAACAATAAGGTCATATTTTCTCTGAATTACAGAAGTGTATGTGGAAATCTGGGAGGTGTCAGATAGGACCTTGTATCCTTGAAGTCATAACACGTTGGTTCTGCTTTACAGATCTCAAGTTTCTCAGTTTAATTACGGTCGGGATTTTAATGACGAGACACTCTTTGCTGAAGCAGTATGCGCAGAAGGCTAACTGCATTGACCTAAACTGTAAGAGCTGGCTTTTAAAAAGGGTCGGGGAGCCGGTCTCACTGTGTGGCTCACTTTAGCCTGTTGCGTGGAGACTGCAATCCAGGTGATGCATCAGCCAATGGCAGGAAGCCAGAGCCAGACATGGGCATCAAGGTTGGTGGGGCTGATGGATGGAAGTGTAGCACCAGCACTTGCCAAGCCATTCACACGGCCATAAATTACATGTTTACTGCCGGCTGTGGCTCTCGCCGCTCGCCATCATTTCGTCTGATGTCAGCAGCGCATTATCATATCTAATCAGCTCCAAGCAACCTGCCTTAAATGGGTCGGAGATTGAAGTGGCCATCGTTTCATCTCTGTAAACATAATTTACATGACAAACACGAATATCTCGATATTTATAGGCGCGTTTATGGAGTTCAGTTCAAACTCTGAAAGCTTCAGCGGTTTGTTTTTCAATAGCATTTTATTTAATGTATCCTTTTACGATGACATACGTGTTCTGCAACCCTTCATCAGAAGTTATATGGCAGCAAATGTAACTCCTGTTAAAGCATTTACAGTAGAAGGTAAAGTTCATGAAAGGCACGCACAGTGGAGGTGCATGACGTTGACTGCAGAAAATGACTCTGGGCTTTAACAAGTACGGCGTACAACCAGAAATATTTACAGTTGTGACCATCCTTGGGAGTAAATGAACAATCTTGAATGGGACAAGATAAAAATTTTACACACACCCTGCTGTTTCCGTCACTCATACGCGCATGCATGCACACAAACACAGACACACACTCACATACACAATGAAAAGCTTCATAGGAAATCTATTTTCGTGAGCACAGCTGAGTTCTGATGGAGAGAAACCCCAAACACTGAGTTACATTATATTGCAGGTTGTGTCATTAAAAGCACTTGAAAATATATTTAAAAAATAGAAAACCCGATATATATTTTTCCATTGGTGATTATGCAGTACTGTAAAATTTAGGGGAAATCAAGCTGCGATACAGCGACAAACTGGCCATTTAAGATATTCTCATGTAACAACTGCCCCTACAGACTATATTCAAAAATGGATCAAACAAATGCATCCTTGTACAAAAGAAAATAAATCAATTATGGTAATAAAAATAAGAGTACAGTGTAAATATATATTCATATTTATAATTTTCTAACTGTATTTACAAGATGATAGTGAAGATGTAGGGGACCACTGTGCCACATGTCCCTTGGTAGTATATTCTCTGGATTTGGTCTGAAATGTAGGATGATGTCCTTCGTTACTGATAGAATGACCACAGAGGGAAAAAAACAAAAACAAAAACTAAACAAAACAAAAAAAACCTGACATAATCATGGTCAGTCCTTTCGATTCTTCTGACCCGTGGAATGCCCAAAGTGGAGAGAAGAGTAGGAGTCTGCGCTTTTCTGACACCGCGACTCCGGATAAAACAAAGTGCCCCATAAGCATTGTAGCCAAATCACCACCAAGAACCAGGAAACGGCTGCACTCTTCAGTCCACGTGATCCAGCGAGTTCTACAAGGTGTCTCCACGCTCCTTTCTCACAGAGCACCAGTGTTTTTAGCTTCATCTCTGGGAATGTGGGGAAGAGTCTAACCCCATGAGGCAGGGAGCAGAGGAAATGTCTATGTTTGTCTGAATGGAGATGAGGTATCAGCGTTTCTTAATGGCTGCCCCGTTGGAGTGAGGAGGGAACTTTGGCAGGCAGGGCTCCTCGGCTCCAGCGTCGTGGGAGAAGACCGAGTCCTCGCCGGAGGAGCACGTGGAGCTGCGGGTGTCTGGGTAGCTGGGGGAGTATTGGTCCAGGGGAACAGACAGCTCCAAATACTCCTGTATCCACAAAGGGAGAAAGAATTAAAATCATGACTTCGAAAAAACACACCTTTACTGCTTCCCTGCAATGAGGGCCGGAGGACTGACCTGGTTTGATGTCATGGCCAGGCAGCGGTCTAGATCCTCCACCAGCTGTTTGAATGTGGGTCTCTGTGAGGGCACAGCATGCCAGCAGTCCCTCATCATCAAATATCTGCAGAGATCAAAAGATAAGCAGTCAAGATTATTGGTACTTCTGTCTTTGTGCTTTTTATTCTTGTAGAGACTCTTTAGAAACCCCCCCCCACACACACACACCCAGCCCCAGCTGAAACGTGACGGTCTACAAACAACGCTGAACAATATGTTCCATTTGGAGGGTGCTCGACCTCATTTTATTGGTCGTCACACAAACAGTAGTAGGGGGCATTATTATGTTGCTAAGCACCAGGATTTTTTTTTTTTTTTTGATACACAACACTGGTAATGTAAATATGAACGCCAACCGTTTGGGTCAGACGTGGCACACAGCGCTGACTGAGCTTTTCGGTCATGTTCAAATTGGCAAAATGCTGCTCCATTGACCCTCAATAACTACGCTATTGATGTACGCAACATCTGGTTCAGACTACAAATCCTGTTGGGACCAAGCAAACTAAGAAACAGAAAACCACAAAAAGACTTTTATTCAGTTCCTCTGCCAGAATAATGTGCTGTTTTCTGGCACATGTCAAAGCGCTTCAGACTGAGACACTGAGTCGAGTTAAATTTGAATCTGTAACCATCACTTGCAGGAAAACACACTATGATTGCTCTACTGGGAGGCTTAATACCCAATACTTTTGTCAATGATGTGTGCATAATCATACTTTTCAAAGACTAAATAAGCATAACAGTTGTGATTATCTAAATAACATGATAACGGTGCTTCTACTGGTTTTACAGTTAGAGGTGGCGAGCAACTTTTTTTTTTTTTTATCCAAGATGGAAAGTTTCTAGTAAGTTTTCAAAACGTTTGCAATGCAAACCTAGACAAAAATGAATATTGCAATATGAAGAGAAGCGCTGACTGAAAAATCGTATTTTCACTGTCATCGTGATATTAACGTGCATGATAAACACACCGCAAAAGGCTGCCTGAAATAGAATGAATAAGAAAAATCATTTCATTTACATGTGGAAACAGTCCATTTGCAAGTGTGACAATGACGATGCCAAAAAACATCTTATTTCATTATCATGTGAAGGTTCTTTTTATTATTTAAGCTGTTTTCCAGATATTGTTAGAGGCGATTTTGTTGGGTTTAGAGTCAAATATCAAAGGGAGGAGGAGAATTTCTTACATTTATAACTTCTTATTTAAATTAATGTGCAACTTGTTTGATAAAAGCATGTCGGAAATAATTGATTCTATTTCTTTCTTCTACTCTATTTTAACAGTATACTTATTTAAGCAGAAAAACATGGGTCCTGTATAGCTAAGATGCACACTTCAATATTTATTTACTTATCCTTTTATTTATTTACTGTCCTCTTATCGCGCAGGCCTAATGACAAAAAAAAAAGTCACTGGGAAACATTTGGTGTGTTTCGTAGATGCGTAATGTTTTCTTACAGCTCGTGAGTGCACGTGGAGGGCTTGTCCATACGGTGACCTTCCTTCAGCAGCTTGAACAGCTCTTCCACTGGGACTCCGGGGTACGGGGAGCCTCCCAGGGTGAAGATCTCCCACAGCAGCACCCCAAACGACCACCTGCACACACAACACGCACATCATGTCTGGGCTTTCTGCACCGCTTCATGGTTTTTCCTACATTCCTTCAAAAATGAGTAAGAAAAGTCATGGCACGTGATACTCACACATCACTTTGGTGTGTGTATATCCGGTCAAACAGAGCCTCGGGAGCCATCCACTTGACTGGTAGACGACCCTGTGGGGAAACGCACACGTTAATGGCACTC
>JAPQRN010008704.1:2067-22970 GCA_037367275.1 Coranthus polyacanthus | reverse complement strand
TCCACACATTTAAATAACGTTAAGCAAATGATAAGGAAACTCACATTGGTAGTCTTCTTGTAGTAATCAATGTGGTGGATATCTCTTGCCAGGCCGAAGTCAGCTATTTTCATCACGTTGTCTTCAGTGACCAAAACATTGCGAGCTGCTAGATCTCTGTGGATGCACTGCACACATGAAAAAAGACATTACAAGACTTTAATCAGTGTTCTGGGAATCTACTACAAGGCCGCTCAGCTACAAGGACAAATGCAATACACTTTTTTCACGAAAACAAACTGCTCTACCTGATTCTGTACATGAAATATCGCAGGGTTAAGAATGGCTTGTTGCAGCCGTTACCTTCTTGGAAGCCAGATACTCCATGCCTCGGGCCACTTGGTAGGCACAGGACACCAGGTCTTTGATGGACATGTTCTCCACAGGAACCTGGTCAGGGTTGTAGCAGTACTCCATTCCCGGTGGTCGACGAGCTCTCAAGTACTCCCTCAAGTTACCTTTAGAAGCGTACTCCACAATCACATACAAAGGACCTGGAAAGAAATAGGGGGAAAGTAAGACTCATTCATTTTATCACCCAAATGATCACATTATTTCTAAACTGCAGCGTTTTTTTTTTTTTATTTTAGAACGGTAGATCTTTTATGATGGTATCACAAAACGTGATAGGAACTAAATTTGTTCAGTTTGATTTTGAAATGCATCTTCCTGCTTACTTTGAGGAAGCAGACATTTGACGTTTGAGTTTTTCATCTTGATTTAGTCTTTACATAAGTAAATTTTAGTTTTATTTGTATTTTGAGCAATTGGCGAGTTATGCACATTTAGTAGTTTTCCAGGAGTTTATGAGGAAAGCCTTGATTTATAGAAACTAAAAAAGTGGCATGAAAGAACACGTGATAATGATTATCATTTACGATAGCGTTGCTTATTAAAAAGGTCCCACATCCCACATTCTAAAAAACATGAATAATTAAAAAGCATCACGTTTAGGAATAAATCAATGCCACTGTAAACACGGTACACAAACGTTGTATTCGGTAGAGACTGAACAACTCAGTCATCAAAATCCGTTGCATTCTTTCTCTCGTGAGTAAACATATATTTGTTTCTAACACAGGCACCAATTTAAATGCCAGGGTAACAGGCAAGTGAACTGGGCATAAACTGTGCTTACTGGCACAGGTATTAAATTCTTTGAAATCAATAGAGCGAACAAAGACTCTGCCTAGTGTGGAGGCAACAGAGCAACAGGTCATTAGAGGTTAGTGTTTCTCCACAGCAGAGGCCGATGATCAGTGCCTGGCCCCGTCAGGGATGATTGGAGAGAAATGGCAGCAGCTGTGGTCAATTCAAACTGCGAGCTCGGAAGCTGGTGTCAGAATCGTTTATTCATGCTGTTCTACACATCTCCCAAAGTAAGTTTCACAGCAACATTGTTGTCTGGGGGACACAATGTGTGTGCGTGTGTGTGTTTGCACTGGCGAGCAGGTCAGTAGCAGGCCCCTGTCTGTCTGGTCTTACCGTCCTGTGTACAGGCTCCCAGCAGATTAATGATGTTCTTGTGCTTCCCAATGATCTTCATCATCTCCATCTCTGAAATCAGGTCTGACAGGTCTTTCTCTGTAGCATCAGCTGGAGGGGAAAGGAAATAAATTATATTTGGGTAATTACTTGATGTTCTGTTGGTGAAAAGGCTAAAAAAGGCCATGCAGTAATCACCTTGACCAAGAAAGTACAGCATCGTAGAAGTTAGGCAGGCGTTTGTCTCGGGGAATGCTCCCTGGGGAAAGGCACTTAAAGTACGAGACTATAAATTCTACTTTCCCTGCATCCTCACTCCTCTGTGGAGTTTAATGAACACTGTTTTATAAGGGATGTCAAGGGTTCTCATAAATTTTTACTCTGCTCTCCCATTTGCACAGTGGCTGGGATCCAATGGCAGATGTCTCTTAGTATCTGTTCATTACAGTTTTGGTGTTACACGTTTTCACATCCCTGGAGCCTTGGACTCAACTATGTACAAAACAAGATTCCCTCTTTGCAATTCCACCGCATATTCCAGCTCATTTAATTGATTTTTTTAGTTCCCATGCTCCCAGTTCCACAGTAAATACACATAACAGAATAGCAACTTACATTTCAACATTTTGACTGCAACTTTGGTCACACGGTTTGGCTTCTCTTTGTCAAGACCCAAAGCCTCTCCCATCACCACCTGACCGAAGCAGCCTTCGCCGAGGGGCTTTCCAAGAACCAATCTGTGAAGGGGAGAAGACAAAACAAAGTCATTCATAATCAGCAGAGTTTAACTCTCATATTAGTTAATTGCATTTTAGACATCCTGCTTTTGAAGTTTAGAAAGTGTTTTTCTGTGTTTTGTTGTGGCTTAAGTGTCTTCCTTAGAGGTACGTCATCACTAACAGAGGCTGACATAAACCGCCCTTCTTCATGATCTCAATGGTGGTGGTGGTTTCTTTCCTATGAGTCTAAGAATTTCAAACCAGCAACTCCCCTGTTCCTGTCACTTGTATTGCATTTGAGCTGCTGCAGCTCTGTATAAGTGTTCTGTCCAGTTCGTACCGGTCACGGGGAAGCTCCCAGCGGGGATCCTGCGGAAGTTCATACTCAGACACCCCTGACAGCATCGGAGAGCCGCTAGAAGAGAGGCGTGAGGGACGAACCAGCATCACTCCAGAGTGGATGGAGGTGCTCGAGTCCACAGACACCTGAAGTAAAGAAGAGTGACATTACTCCCTAATAGTGGAACAGACACCGGCAGCAGCTTATTTAGTTAAAAGAGAGAGAATGCTATGGCTCTGTTGTGGCAAGAATCTGGTGATATGACACAGAGGTTACAATATTAAAAGCAAGGCAAACTCTGAACCCTTGTATCACTTCCCGTCTCAGTTAATGTTGTTAGGTTGGAGTTGAAAAGTCAAATAGCAGAAGATAGATTATAAACGCTGACATTTAGCAGTTGGATGTTTAAACACAACACAGTCTGCCACAAATCTTTGCATGTAAACTATTGATTAAAAATCGATGGTGTATACAGTATCACAAAACATACAATTGCAATGCTCAAATGCATGAATATTTTCTTACACCACTAGAGAATAATGTTGAAAAATCTTTCACAGAAAAATCGAAAGCACTGAGAAGAAACACTCTTTACCCTCACCTACCTGATGTTCACATCAAGGATCTACAATGAACCTGAAAGCTCTTTGAATGCATGCTGTTAGTTTTATTTTTAAATCTTCACACTCTGACCCCAAAAGTTGAAACATGCTGCACAGTTTTGTATTAAAACAAACTAATGTGGAAAGAGAAAGAAGAGATGAGAAGGTATAAGTATTCCGAACCCCCTATCTACTTTCTGTTACCTGTCTGCGCAGGGGGATGCTTTTGGCCAGCTTGTGGACGGCCAGCTGACTGTTGAAGTCACTCTTCTTGGAGGAGGTGCGAATCTTAACAATAATAGTGATGGCAACCATGACGATGATGAAAAAGAAGCCCACGCAGTAGATGACCACCTCCAAGTAGGTGTGGTTGGCTGGAGGATAGTGTGGGACTGCTAGACGGAGGAACGCAGGGTGACAGGGAGCAGGAAGGGGTGGTGTCAGCTCGATTACCTCTTACAGACTATACACAGCCAAGCTCACCAAACATACCCATGCTTTCAATACACGTCAACACAACCCTGTCCAAACACACGCGTGCACACACATAAACCACTTCCACGTCTAAAAATCAGAGCCTTTGACACAGACACACATAGGACACAAACATGAAGCATTGGGCAGTAATTGATTAAGTGTTTTAATATAAATGCAAAACGTAAATTAGTTTGTTATTTGATTTACTTATTCTTATCTGTGTGTAACACTGTGCAAAGGATCTGACTTTTATACAATGTCTCAACACTTCACACGTTTTTTAACACATTATCAAATTTTCTAGTTCACATTGCATGACTATTTGTGGAAAACACTGCATACCACAAAGCATGAGCTCACAACAATCCTGGATAACATCAATAAAAACGGGTATGTTCAATTCTGACTCCATTTGTGAAGCATTTTTCAAAGAGTTGCGTGTTGGTGCTGGTGATACAAACAATATTTGTGTGGTAAGTCTTCAGATCTTGTTTTTTTCCTCCCATTCAGTGAAAACACCAACGTTTATTCATACCAGTACTTGGGGCATAATGGTTTCCACATTTTAGTGAAAAACGCAGTATAATGCAAACCTTGGCTTGGGATGTGGATGTGTGCAGGGGGAGAAAATGCTCACAAATACTGATTTTGGATGGTTCTTCACCAAACGTCAGTCTTTCTATGGACTTTAATCCTACTGCTGAGGTCTTGATGCAGTTAAAATATCAGCCTTTTCTTCAGCCCTAAAATGTCAAAACAAAATTAAATGCTGCATAATTTTTCAACCTGCCTTTTATATTCCCTGTTTCTGCCTGGTGTACTGCTAAAGGTCCTTGTGAATGAGTGAATACTGTTGCCTTATGCAAATCTGTTAATAATTCAACAAATCAGCTTTTACCTTCCAAGGAGTAGACAACTCATGCCAGGTGTAAAGCTGTTGGTCATGTTGCTTCTTTGGTAACAAATGGCTGAGATTTGTATATTTACATACACCTGTGATACGTTTCAGGTTATATATCACTGAAAAATACAACACTATGCATTTATGTCTTATGCCAATTGTAGATGAACGTATTTGTGTTGGAAACAATACATGTTGAACCTTATTAACCACTTCAGCTGTATTTCATCCCAAACCAAGGGTGCCATACCAGCAGTGTACCATTACACCCCTAACCAACACCAGCAACACAAGTGAGCTACACTTGTGTGAAGAGGCCGACTGACAAGCGGCTTGATAATTGGACAAATGCCCATTCCACCCCTCAGGAATGAGACACATCCACTACAGCAAGCCAATTATCAAAGCCAGCCGCTGTGCTCACAGCAGGAAATGACATCAGGAATACATGTCATTTGTAGCTCTTGTCAAGGAAAATCAGCTTTACACCAAATCAAATGCAAACACCAATTAAAGAGCAGAATGGTAGAGACAGTTCAAAGTGAAATCTGATCAGAGCTGCCAAACAACCCCTTTATAAATGTGAAGTTCTACCTGGCTGAGACCATTAACCATGCAGCTATGTGGCCTTGTTTTAAAAACACTACTGGTCTATTTTTTTTATTTGCCAATTTTTCTTCCATGGAAGACCAGACAGCTCATGGATTGTTTGGCATTCAGTGATTTCATTTAAGATACAGCAGAGCATGGCCCATACTCTCCCATCTAAGGCGTTTAGATGGAGTAGGAGCCATGCTGAGGACAGAGATAGAGAGAGTTTTAGTACTAGTAACTTGCCCTGGCTTCCCCACACATTTTTCAACAGTCGTATAAGACCTCATTCTGACAAATGTGATACTGGACAGCCAGGCTGGAGAGAAGGAAAAGGGCAAAGAAGGAAATTCAGGAGAGAGACAGGACCACTGATACCTTCAAAAACGGTCAACCATGCAGAGTGATGAGAGAACCCGATAGAATTGCCCGCCAAGCACGTATACTCCCCAGCGTCATCAAAAGACACATTTCTCAGTTGGAGGACTTCCATTTCCTTGTCCGTGGTGTTAAGGCCAGCGGTCTAGAAAATAACAAAGGAAGCAGACCCAACAAGAGGCCCAAGAGGGAAAAGGTAACCATGAGTAAAGGATTCTGAAAGGGAAAGGGGACAGAGGAGCGTTCTCCTCTTCGATCCAACACCATCTGCCCAAAAGATACCACCAAGAGCCCCTGCAGAGGACTCTGTCAGGAAGAGCCCCCCAGTCTGTTAGTGGAGGAGCTGGTTAGGTGAGTCTGAACCCCACACTGGACCATCCCGTCACCACATCAAATACCTCAGTCTCATCTCTACATGCAAGAGATGGGCACCATGGAAAACTCCACAGCAGAACAGGCCGCACGCAAACTTTGACACATCTCGCACTCTCACTTCTGCAAACTATGTGAGCATTAGACAAACAACAGGAGGTCTGTGAAGGATGGGTAAGCAGAGGAAGACAGCTGGAAAAAAACAGAGGGAGTACAGGCGCAGAGAGCGAGTCTGTGAGCTGTACACGAAGGACTTTGAAGGGCAAGGGAGCGAGAGTAATAGAAGAAGATGGCAAGAGAGGCCCTTATTAGGAGGGCACAGCACAGGCATGGGGCAGGAATGAGAACAGGTCCAACATAAACCTGAGACTAAACACTTTCAACTGTTCTGCTGGGAATTTTCCATAGCGTCATTTACAGTCAGGAGCACTGAGGCAGGAGAGAGGGAGGGAGAAACGAAGGGAGGGAGGAGAGAAACAGCTGAGGTTGTCTCGAGTTATACGGCCCTAGTTTTCCAGGTGGTCCTAGAATCGCCTCCACAGTGTCGTCCTGTACTGCTGCGTGGTGGTTACCTGTGGGCTCATATCTGGTGACAGTCAGCCAGGCCGACTGATTGGCCTCTCCTATATAATTGGACACTTTACATGTATATTCCCCGCCCTCCTCCTCAGTCACATTGTAGAGGGTCAGCACCTGAGCGTCCGAGCTATTGACCCCAGAATGCTGGAAGTAAAAACAAGTCATGTGCAAAACAGACAAAACAGTAACAGAACCAGGATCTTTGATTTGCATAGTCTGTGTTCAGTGTCACAACGGCAGTTCAAATGACTGTGATTGTATTAATAAAAGAAAATAAATACAGAAGGCACCATTTCTCAATTTAGCATTACCAACAGGTTTTAACTATTCGGCAACGCCTGCAGAGTCAGGCTTGTTGCAGCAGGACTGGTTAGAGTATGCTCCTACCTTTAGGACGCGGACATATGGTAGGCCATCAGGACCAACGCGGCTCCCGTTGACCTCGATGTGCTTAAGCCACTGGATGTGAGGCTGAGGGTCGCTGAACACCTTGCACTCAAACTCCACATCGCTGCCAACCACTGCGGTGCGATTCGCTGGTAAGCCTGCCTGAAGAATGGGCCTGTGAGGAGAACGCTCTGTGACAGACGAAAAAAAGGAAAAAAAAGACAGAAGTTTGTTTAGTGAGCAGTGAAGCAAACGCACAAAATCACAGACAAAAGTATGGGCAATAATTTTACAGCACACTTGCCTGACTGATTCTCTAAACACAAGCCAATAAAAGCTAAGGCGTTGTTACTTGAAGTGGTGAGGGCTGATTGCAGACTGGGTCACCAGTTTAATCTGATTTATACTGTGTAATTCCACAGGTTACAGACTATAATTTCTCATATGGAAAATTACTGCAACTGTTTCTGCAGCTATATGCCATTTATATAATTACTAACAGTAGGGTACAATAGATGGGCAAGCAAGTTAAGTGTATGATGTGGAGCCGTTACTGTAAAATGAAATGTTCTTGTGGCTCCATTTTGATGACGGATAAGTCTCCAAAGTAAACTACAGAGCTAAACGCCTGGCAGAGCGACAGAGAAGGCTGTCCAGGATTTTCTGACCAAGATATCAGTGGGGACTTAGCAAACACTTGTGAATATACATTCCATTTACTGCTGTGATCTTGCTTCTCATCAGGGTTTTGGCCTCTGGTGAGGTTGTGCAAAGCCCAGAGGACAACAGTGATGGAGGAAGTGGAAATGTAATTTACTGAACCAATGGTGTGAGTGTGGTTCACAGGGCAGGCCCTACAGGAGTAATCAGCTCCCTCCTCATCATACCCAGTCTACTCCAAACAAACTTTACAGTACTGACCCTTTGGTAAATGAGGATCACGCTTGATCTGTTAATCCATTGTAGTAATGTGAAACATTAGTGAAAGTGATTCAGTGTCACTAGAGTCTTGTGTATATCAACAGGGGATTAAACCATAATTAGGTTTAAGGGTTTCTACCAATATCAGACACTTAAATTTAATGCTCTTAAAAATAATTGAGATTTTGGAAATCATAAAGGTAAGTAAATGGTCCCATGCATAGGTCAGTTTTATGTAAGAATATGATCAGAGTCACTTTGACCAGTAGGTAAAGTTCAAGTAAAAGGCAGTATCAGGTTCTGTAGTAGGTGTAAAGTTTTGTAACATCAGAACAATGTACACAAAGTGTTTGACTTACAGTGACAAAACGAAATTAAAACAAATTAAATTAAATTCAAATTGAATTTAAGACATTTTCAAGAATTTTAAGGACCTGCAGACACCCTGGATTTCCCTGCTGCATTCTGGCAAAAGCATTGAACACTTACCGACTACGTCTAGCTGGTACGTGTGGTTGATGCTGCCATACTGATTTTCCACCACACAGGTATAGTTTCCCTTGTCTGAGGGCACTACAGATTCCATGATGATGGTCCACACATGGTCACGGACCTAAACATTTAGGAAGAAAAACTACAGTTATATACATATATAGGCTGGTTCAAAGAATAACTGTTTAATCATCATATATCAAATGTGTCCTGTTTGAAGGAAGACCTAACAAGTTCAATGACGTGTAGTGTGATGATAAAAAGATAACCATTCCCTCTTCCTGTTGACAAAGCCAATTGGGTATGGGTGAAAACAGGTATGTGTGTTTTATATACATCTGCCCCAACATGTCTTATTAGCACCAACTGATGTCTGGCTCTTTTTTCCAAGCCATGTTATAATTTTTCTTCCATAAATCTGCCAAGACCGGCAGTGTGTGATTAACCAACAAACCTCTAAGGCAATGGCAACATCAAACATGCATATACAAGACTGAGCCATACGGCTTCCTCATTTAGCTAAAACGTGATGAGGGAGTCCAGCTGCCTACTGCCAGATGTGTTGTGCTTGGCTTCATACATGTGGTCTACATTATTCCCTCCCTCCTGCACGTCTCCGTGCAGACGATATGAACAATAGAAGCCTGGCCATAAAAGCAGAGTGTGGGAGGGATGAGAGACGTCCCCGGCCGCTGATGCAGACCTTTGCACCTTGACTGAAAAAACAGCAGCCAGATGGTTAAGTGTGCTGCTTGGCTGGACTGGGAGGTGGGGAGGAGAGGGGAGCAGGCAGCTGAGAGGAAACTCCTAAATGTGCCCCAGCTGGGGAGGGAGATGCGCTGTAGAAACACGGGACGAGGCTAGACTGGCCTACACCTTGATGGGAAGAGCAGATGCAGGGAAGGAGGAGGATTTTTTTGTCTGTGTGAACATGCACATGCATCCCACACCTGTGCGGCAACTGCCACCGAATGCAGTCATCCCAAGCGTAGTAAAGGTACATAAAACACAAGATTTACAGCCTCCTAATAAAAAAGGCCACATTATGTGTTATGTACACATACAAAGACAGTGGCTTTGACTGTTTCCTGGTTTATTCTAAGACTCAACTGACAGCATCAACGCTAAACTTGAAATGTAATAATTACTGTATTTTAAACCCTGGTGGTCCTAACTGACATTTATATGTTTTGGGGAAGCTGGGTTATGACGATTTCAGCACACACCCTTTACCTGCCACACCTTTGCTAAGTAAACCTGGCTACAATCCAGAGAGTCTTATCAACCTTGTATATTATCAGCAGTTAGCGTCACTGTCTGAATAGCCTGCTTGGAAATAGGAAGACATTAATAAAAGAGTGATTACAAAACACTTCATATATCACAGGCGCAGTCAGGATCACAGTACGTTTACGGCTGCATGGATGTAATTTCAGAAAAGACGATGCACTAGTACACAAAATGAGGACAGCCAATGTCATCAATCATTCACATAAGTGGCTTGGATTGCCCACCTGGAGGTATTCTTAGTATGGCACAGCATATCTTTTTAAAGCATAGGATTTCATCTTGCATTGTTTTTCAGGTCAAATGTGAAACTTGTCTCCGCTTTTCACTCGCAGAAAGCGTTCCTTACTCACGGGGAGGGGTTGGTGATCTAATGTGGAGATGAGATCACTGACACATCTACACTCCTGTTGAATAACAGGCTTCAAGAAGATACGCTAAGGAGGGTGCAGAGTCACTAAGAAGACACTGATTGGAATTTGAAAGACATTTTTAGAGTATTTTCATTAACCTTGAAGCCTCCAATGCGATGGTCTCTCTTGAACTCCTTGCCGTTCTTGTACCATTTGAGCGTGGGAGTTGGGTTGCCACTGGCCTGGCAGCGGAACTTCACAGTCTTACTGGCTGGGACAGCGTGAAGTTTTTTCTCCATTTTTTCTGGTTGAGCCCATTGTGGGGCCATTGCTGAAGAATAAGAGGGAGTAAAGCAGTTAGGCAGAAGTGTAACACATTTCTTACATTTATTTCATCCACCCTAAAACTCAAGGTCCTTTAGCAGAAGATGTTAGATAATTCACTTAAAAAAAAGATTTCTAAATTATAGTCATTTGGTGTAGGGTTTATTATAGGGTAAAAGACCCAAAGGTTTCGTTAAACTGACTAAATACTTTTTTTAGATGCTTCAAAATGGGTTTCTTTAAGTGAAGTCATGGTTGTGTAAATTTCAGGGGCAGATAAAGCTCTGGGAGTCAGAGTACAAACTGAAGGTCAACATGCCTGCCACACTTGGCGGCTGCTGGATTCTTTGTGGGCTGAGCCACCAGAAGCATCCAGATGGTGAGGTCTGAGTGATTTAATTACTCTATAGACAAATTGGGAGACATCTAGGGTTAACCACGGTTAGTCACCATAGGGACACTGCTGTCACTGAAGTAGTGAAAAGCTGCTGATTCAGAGTGAAATCATTCACCCCAGTGTGACCACCACACACAGTTGACCTATGATTGAATCATAAAACTCTTAAATCACTGACCATTCATGGCAATTACTCATGACACTGTGACTGTAAGCAAGCGAAGAATGACCATTAGTTGTAGCAGTAGTAGTGACATGAAAAGACCAGCACACTTACGCAGCAGTTTTTGGCTGCCCAACAACTTTGCTTCTTCTGATGAAGACTCTTCATCCTCATCTTCATCCTCAGAGGAGGCTAGAGTATCAACTGGTAAAACATAAAACAGAGATTTAGCTGTCAGTCATTCAAAGATTAACCCGATTCATTTGCTGAAATTGTTTAATAGCATCTTTTTAAACTTTGACGACCTTCCCTCCTCTGAATGTTGTCAAAACTGAATGTCACTTTGAAAGGCACATTTCTAATACACTACCAGAGACAACGCTAAATACACATTTTTTGCATCCATTGTCAGAGGTGCATCATGGAAGAGTCGTGCATGCTCATGTACTTACGTGAAGTTTCTGCTGGAGTCTGTTTTGCGCTGGGAACTGGTCGTTTGTTGACATTAGCTAACTCCATTACTAAGCTAACAACAGTCTCATTTGCCTACATCCATGATAACAGCCACAATGTACTGATTTCTACATAGAGGTTTTGGGTCAGATTTTCTGCAAAAATCTCCACGCTCACTCTCGAGTTCTTCAATTCCCCTCTTCTGCTCCTCTACAGTTGCAACAGTATGCAACACTAGACATTGTAAGCTTAGAAATGCAGTCAGCTAACGTCAAAACCTGCCCAGCACAAAACAGATTTCAACACAAACCTAAATACAAATACACGAACAAGTAAAAATCATACATAGACAACCTTTAACTTTCTGATGACCGTTCATAATCATTATCACATTTTTCTTACAAACAAAGAATAAAATACTTGTGACTAGTTATTCATCACAATATAAGAGGAACACAAGATGCTACTGTACTCTGATCTGTTTTGGTCATTTTTATAATCGTACCTGTGATGTTGAAGTAGACGCTGTGGTTGCCAAAGGTGGTGCATGTGTACAGACCAGAGTCCGCCAGCTCCACCGTCTCGATCTCCAGCTGGCCATTGCGGATGTGTGTGTGTTCTCCATTGACTATTGCCACATGGTCTTTGGTCCAGTTGACAGCATGGTGGGAGTCCTTGGCAGAGCAACTCAGATCCAAACGATCCCCAAGATAAAGGGTGAACAGCTCCACTTGTGTTTCTACAGTGACTATAATGGAAAAATAACAGGACAGTAGGTTGTTTAACACTGGGTAGCTTGGATACAATTGTAAACACAATACATTGGCTCTTACTTCATTACACAAATATGCACAATATCTTGAACTAAATCACGAATTGTAGTTTAGAGGAAATGGGGCTGGATCTGTAGTGCGACACATCAAAAGGGTGTCCAAGAGACAGCAGAAGAGTCTGTTCTTTGATTTCCTCCCTTCACATCGCCTGTCTAACCCCTTTCTCAAATTAAATCACGTCCCAAATTAGTCAAAGCCCCATCGTCAGACAGGGAAGGAGCTACTTGGGAAAGGAAGGTGGAATTCAATTAGAGGAATGAAGAGCGGGGAGGCGTCACGGTGCGAGACACCTGAGCCCCCCTGTTCTAGATGACTACATAGTCCGCTAGGGGGAGGGGGTAACCCAATTATGCTGACACGTTGTCCATCACAATGGTGTTGTTTGTCTAGTTACAAAGGTAAAGATTGTCACTGGCCAACTTGTTTGACATTCTTGCTCTAGAATCACACTTCCATGCCAAAAAGTCACAAACGTACCGTGTTTAAATTAAGGACAAAATGGCACCTGATTTCCAAAACAAACCCAGAGGCAGCAGCATAATTATAAGAGTCGTTCTACTCATCTCTCTTTTACATTTCCTACAGCCCCTTATGCATTACAGCAGTTTTGACATTTTTATTAGTTTATATTATTATTTACTCTTTCAATTTAGTTTATGATTTCACTATTAGTTTTACAAGTGCATAAGTATTTTTTTTATCTTTAGAAATTGACTAGTTTTAATAAGGAAAGACTCGATGTATCGAAGATGAAAACGGTAGGATGATCAAATATGATTTATAAAACCATTGTTTATTCAAGGTCCCATTTTATACAAAGCAATTTTATTCTTGTAAACCATGAACTATTAACGTTGAGTGAAAACAAAGCTGTTACCTGTTGCCTGTAATTCTGTTTCTTTTTAGTTTGTGTTACATTGTAAATTGTAGTCAGCATTTAGTTTCTGTGTCTTTGAAAGCTGTCGTTTTATTTTTCCTTCAGTTAAGGAACTGCTGGTTTTAGTTTAGATTTAGTTTGCGTTAACAATAATAACCCTGGAACTATGTAATTAAATGCCATAGTGGTGAGAAAACCCTCAAAACTAGAAAACTCTTAACGCTCCTCAAAGCCTGCAGTATGTTTGTAAAAGCACTTCCTCTCAACAGGAAGCATATCCATACAGTATAACTTCATGTCAACATCAGCAAACCTGCCTAATCCCTCCCACCGTCACAACAAAGGCCTTCAAACAATAAAGGGGAAGAGGGAGCAGACACAGCGAGCCAGTGAGCATGTGCACAGGAGCGAGCGAGAGAGGGCCTGCAGAGGCAGGTTCTAGTGCCAGTTGCTATGGTGACCCCACTTGGGCCTAGTAAAGGTATTTCCTGGATCACATATGTCTGACAGGCCCTTAATCCCAGCAGGAAAAGGGGGCCAGGGGGTAGGATCAACTTTCTCCTCAAAAACAAAACCAATGGGGGGAAAGCAGAAGAGACATATAGTGATGGGCTACAGCTATCCAACCTGGACACAGCCTTAACAAACAAAAAAAAAAACACACAAAAAAAAAAAAACGCAAGGTCGCAAACCGTCCACAATGTTTCTGTCCCTGCCCTCTACATGGAGATGTCACTGATAAGGCTGAGTCAACATCCCAGTGGTTAATCTGGCTGCAGACATCATAAAACACCCATAAAAGCTGTAAAATTTGCTTGTTGCTTCACTGTAAGCCACAGAAAGACCCATTTGTGCTTCTGTGACAACCTACTTTAACCCTAAATAAGATATAACACATTACAGTCAAATCAAGCCACTTTGCCCTAAAAAAAAAAACCACAGGTACTTCTTTGACTGACAAAGTGTAAAAATCATGACTGCAAATAACACACCTGTGTCACTCGCATTACATTTATTGTCTAGTCTTTACTGGGAGGTTAAGAGCCAAGTTTCCAGCATTTCCTTTGAATATGAGCATGTTTCATCTCAGTTAATCCTCATGGTGCTATGATTGGATTAAAATGGATTAAGGACCATATTTTCAGAAAGCAGCCCATCTGGAATGGTCTCTCATGTGTTCCTAACCATTTGGAAAACTTGATTGACATTGTTTAAAATCAGCCTAATTACATAAATCATGAAAGGAATTTTCCTAAAGAAACAAGCATCGAGAGGTTTTAAAGTATGGGGGGAAAACTCACTAGTCTGTAAATTAAGGACCAGCTAAAAGGAAGACTTGGCGCCAGTCTATGGAACCTTCTCTGGCTACAAGATAGGAAGCAATATGCCGCGTGAATGACTTCTGGGATTTCCTGCTCTCACTGGAGTGATGGTTGAATGCAGTAAAGTCAGGCTGGTTGACGTTCTGTTGTGCCACACAAAAAAAAATGGCTACGGCACGTTCCCTTCTGCTGATCTGACCAATGCAGAGTGAAGGGGTGGTGACGTGTAGAGGGGATTGATAAGAAACAAAAGGCAGGACTGGCAGGAAGCAAAAGAAAAGGACAGTGGCTATTAGCAAGCCCAAAAAAATTCACCGAGTGAGTGTCCCTCCTGAAAGCACTCCAGCAGAGGACCTTTTCATTCCTAAATGAGCCGCTGACAATCAGCATGGATTAACACTTGGGAGCTACAAGGATTACTGTGCAGGGCAAAGTTAACCTTTCACTTGTTCCAGTGTGGGCAGCAACTAATGATTATTTTCATTATTAATCAATCAAGCTAATTGTTTTCTCAGCTGATTGTTAATTGTATAAAAGGTAAATAGATGTTAAATTTCTTAAAGCCCCCTGTAACCTCCCATGTCCTAAAGTGATGCGTTTTCCCCAGCCAGCAGTCAAAAACTTAAACATGACTCATTTTAGACAAAAATGGGGGGAAAAAATTGGACAAATCATCACATTTGAGAAGCAAGTGTCATTACATCATTGAACAATCACCAAAACAATTAACTGAGTGTCAAAACAATTTTTTTGATGAACTAATCTAATAATTGTTGCAGCTCTAGTCCAGTGTCAAAATTCAGCTACATTTAGCCTTACGTTGGCTCAGTTTCCCAGATGTGGAGTAAACCTAGCCTTAGACTAAAAGACTTTTATTAATGGAGATTTTCACTGAATCTTTCCTTTTGGTCTTTGACTAGTCTTATTCCATGTCTGGAAACAGTGCTCATTAGGTCTTTAACAACAAACAGCTAAACCAGACTTCGTGTCAAAGGCTCAAAAAGGCCCACAAACATATTTAAAAAGCCAAACTTGAACAAGAAGTTTTTCTTAAGTTGAAAAGAGTGATGAAAGGAAAACTGTAAAATTTGGTTTGGAGAGATCCTTTACACCAAGTTGTTTTGCCCGCTTTCAGCAAATCAGCAGAGCCATGCACTTCTGGGCTCCCATAGCTGTCTGCCAAGAGTCTTTCTTGGGGCTATGGCAGCTCCAGATCTGAAGAGCCCCTCAACCCCAGGTCAGCTGCTCTTCTGCTCTGACTGACAGCAGAGCATCGAGTCAAAAAAATCCACTGGGATTGTCATAACTTTGTCAATGTCATGACATTTCAATGTCCCAACTCCAAAAATAGCAACATAAAATGATTTTAGGGCGAGTTTCTCTTGCTGGTCACATGGAGACAATATTTAAAAAGGACTTATCATTGAAATGGGGACCCATGAGGTCCCCGAATAAAATCAATGAAGTTCAGGGGGTATTCTTTTCTTACGTGAACAACACACACAACAAAAAGCCTCAAGACAAACAAAGAAGCACGCATAAAACACGACCATTTCAATATAACTATTTTGTTTCCCCACCCAACACAAAAGGAATGCAACCAAATGCTTCTGCTGTGATTGTTTGTCGACAGCTGAAGCCATCCGTCGCCCAGCAGGGAAGAGGGGGGAAAGTGAAGCATTCCCAAGCAAAAGTCAGTGGGGGAGCAGGGAGAGAGGCATAGATAGTACCTGGCCATTTGGTGATTAAGAACAGGGTGGGGTGTAAATGCATCGACTCCCCCACCCCAGAGGAAATTTATGGCTCAGAAGACAAACATTCTCCTCAGAAACCCTATCCTTGGGGATAAGGGAGGGCTCAAAGTAGCATCTTCTTTCCTTTTTCAAAAAACAGGCTAATTTATAGTTTCCCTGGCAGTTAACTCTACTCTCAGTGACAACAAATACCTTTTCATTACAAAGAAGGAGAGGAGCAGGGACTGCTAGGTAGTGGGGCTGCCCTTGGGCTACAGATGGGAGTCATTTACTCCTCCCTGTCCCACTGTTGGCTCAAACGCAGCCGCACCAAGTTTATTTTAAGGCTTACTACCCAAGAGAGACCCTCGTTCTTAATTACTCTAATTATAATGTTGAGCTTTATCATATTCTTTTGCCGAACTCCACTTCCGACTGTAGAGTGTAAACATCCAAACCCATCTACCCACAAGTCCAGCCAGCTATTACACTGCTGGACTGTATCCAAGAGACACATTTTTAAGGATTCAATTTCAGTGCTGCTTTCCCCTTTTCAGAAGTGAACATGTCCAACAGCCAGATCAGGCTAAATTCTCTGTAGGAAATAAAATCGAATCAATGCGAGCTCTGTTAATAAGATCAGCTGGTATATTACTAACTATAATGAATTTATACATTTTTATAGCTACCACGGGAGAACAGAAAAGGTGGTACTAATGATCAGAAGCACAGTTGCGGTATATCTGACGCAGTATAGTGCACTCAAACAACATCAGACTCCGGCAAATGGGGGTGGTGGGCGAACACTGACGCTACAAAGAACAGACTTCACCACAGCCTGGAGTGTGTTAGGATTACATTCCTGTACAAAGAACAAAGCCCTGATTATCAGTGGACTGCTTCTCAAGAAAAGAGTCTAGATAAGTCGGGCTTAATAAGTTCAATCAGTTACATGATATTTAATAATACCACAACCAGGGCAAGGAAAAGCAGGGTACAAATAAAGTCTGAGTAGAATTAAAGTTCTCAGACAGCCTTACCTTCATCGGTGCTGGCAGGCCGACACTGGGTCCTTAAAACTTGGGCGAATAAAGCCAGAAACAGAAGTATACTTTGCCTCATCAGCATCCTGCTGAGGGAGCTACAACTGTTGGCTTTTCTGCGACCGGATCTCCATTCAGACCTGATGGGCATCAGCAGCAGGTCATTCACAGTGCTAAAAATATGAAAGAAAAGAAAGAAAAGAAATACTTTTAGAGCCACATGATCATGCTTCGAGGTTACAAAGGTCAGAGAGTTATTATAGTTAGAAATATCTAGACTAAAATAAAAGTAGCAGAGAAAAAAAAAACACTTTGTTGACTGAAAAAATACACAAAAGCTAAATAAAAACTACAATGAACAATGCAACATGAATATGAAGAACTGCAGGTAAAAACCAGCTTTGTTTTTGTTCCACCCAGTGTTAACAGTTCAAGGTATACAAGAATAAAACGTGTGCACGATGTGGCACCTTTAATAAACAAAGGTTTTGTAACTCATATTTGATCTCATCCTATGTCTTCAGCGTCTATGAATCAAGGCTTTGACTGAAAAACTAAATCGAACACTAAAACTAAACTAAAACTAGTAAATTTTCTTCAATTAAAATAAAACTAAATCTACTTTTGCAACTAAACTGAAATCAAAAACCAAACTGCAAGGCTAAATAAAAATTTCGAAATTAATTCAGGGCAGAATCAATTTACAGCTTGTACGAAACCTGCCAAGACAAAAGGGTTAGTCTGGAAAAAGTCTGCAAAAATACCCCTAGGCCATTTATGTGTTTAAAGGGGAATTTGATTGATGTGTGGCTCTTCATAACTGAAGCAAAAACATAGTTTAAACTCTACCATACAATAGGATGTACACAACAACAATCTAGGCTTTAGCCGACATGAAAAGGTACTCTCCAAACAAGGAAAGAAAATGTTATTTTTGCCTACATGGCTCAAGGTAGATACTCCCGCATTAGGACCTGATTGTACAAAAACATAGATAAGAAACTGCGGAGCAAAAGACCTGCTTTTACAGCTCAAGCAAACAGCAGAGACATGTTGCATAGTTCTTGGGAATGAAATGTGACTAATGTGGTCTGAAGTTATTTGGACTGTCACCACAGTCAGAAAAAAACCATGTAAGTTATCTTTCACAGCACTACTGGGGTTGAAGGATGTGTTATATCCTTCACAACTTGGCATATTACAGCTGGTGACCCTCATATGCACATCTGCTTGCATCATCAACTCTGCAGCATCTGGCCGCAGAGATTAACACTTGCCCCTAACCTCTGTAACCCCCCCTGAGAAATTTGTTTAAGACCAAAAAACTACAGCCTGCTATGTGACACCCTTGTAGAGAGACCACAGGCCATCATTTCTGAGAGATCTATCGCCTAACAGTTGGTCTTGGTCCTGAGCCCAAAATGACCCCTCCCCCCGGCGACCATTTGCTCCCTTGGGTTGTCAACAAGTGTCAAACAAACGCTGCTTTTTTTGGTTTCTTTACTCTGATGATGTCAAGCCAGAGGACATGGGCCCCTTTAATGATGACGTTAAAAAAAAAGTCAACGGAGTCCCGCATGACTTCAAAAATATCCATCAAGTAAAACGTCAAAAAGCTGCTTCACATCTCGGTCAAAGAAAACCCAACTTGGTTTACGCTTGCACACAAAGTCATGTTCAGATGCAGCTGTGGTTTCCTTTAAGAGGTAATCGCTTGTGTGAGTGTTCATCACTGAAACAGTCATTGTGTTCTCCTAAAAACCAATTCAATTTCACTTTCCAAGAATGGTCTAGTGTTCCAGCAGCTGAGCTGGGTCAGGGGGGTCCGAAGGGGATAAAGAAGCTTGGTCATCGCGGCTCTGTAAGCAGTGAGTCAGTGTTTGGGACGACTCCAAGTAACTGCTTCTGCTGCCAGACAGAAGGAACCGCAGCGAGCAGCCGACCACGTTCCCCGGACCCTCATCACTATAACAACCATCAATAATTGAAAGGGGAAGTGGCGTCTTCAAAAGTATGACACAAAGCTTTGTCATCTTAAGCTCCCGTGGGAGCAGGAGTTAAACATACAGAATGTCTTACTATCCACACACAGGAAACACTTCCAAACTGAGACGGACTCTGATTCACTGAAAGGAGGAACTAATGCCCAATATTAGCGTATCATAACTACACCCACAACAACGCAGTGTGTAAAAACTGGTTTAGGCTGTATATTTGTGCATATTTGACCTTGATTTAAGTAGAATTAATTTTCAATTTGTTATTTTTTCGATTTATAATAACTTCCCATGACCCTTGCCTTGTATTTAATGCTATTTTATAGTTTCAGATATTATTGAATATAATAATATAATAATATCTGTATCTGTTTGGATGGGTATTAAATGTCACATATGTGTTAATCGGTTTAGCACTTAAGTAATGAGATTTACAAAGGCATTAATAAGTCAAACTTTTTCAAATCTGATGTGAAAATGCTGAAGGATCAAAATGCCAGTGAAGACAAACACCTGAGATGAAAGATTTAAAAATAAATAAATTACATGTGCAGAAGACTGTCTGCGTAGTTTATTAAAACGTAATTTAAAGTGGCAAATTTCAAGTCCCAGTTGAATTCTACACTTGACAAAACATACCAAGTTTTTGACCAGTGAGAGATAAGGATGGACAAATTCTGCTTTACATCTAAAACATAAAGGATTAAACGACAGATTACACTGACAACTCTATCCTCTATCCACTATCCTCCAGTTTTTACAGCCCTGCAGCCTCGGAGCAACTGCAACTTATCTGATGGATTAGGTTGATAAGATGCTCATTGGTCATTTAACAGGAAACAGACTTAAGTGTCTGGCAGAGTGAGATTCAGACTGAATAACAAGACCAAAAACTGTCCAGAAAACCTCTGAAAGGTTGACTGGACATCCTTCAGTGTTTCTTTATTTCTGAAATTTTTCTGTAAGAAAATTCACATTTTTACTACAACCTGTGTGCTGTAGTGCTGATGTTTTCGTAAAGACATTCTGAGTTTTCTTACACACATTTCCATGGAGGAATCTGTGTATAAAACAGATACACAGCACAAAAATGTGCAGGAAAAACACAGAAGACCCCTTAGCTAGTAAACAGGACTGCTCCAAAAATACACAGTGGAGAATAGAATCTCATTTTAAAAATTTCACAAACACTTGAAAGAAATTTTACTGAACAACAAATGTAAACAGGGATTCCAGATGTAAACAGGGATTCCAGCGGTAAGTTTAGTGAAACTCAACTTGTTTTAAACTCTCAAGAGAGATGAAGAAGTTTAGAGAATCTGTTGAGTAAGAGGGTAAACTACAGAGATTAACACCATGCAACACATTCAGCTTCTCTCATTATACAAAGACAAAGGTTACAGGCCTAACCCATAACACGGCCTGCACCATAATTACTGTTCACTGCCATCCATGCATAAAATTCCTCAACTCCCAAATACTGCAGGCCGTTCCCAGTTTACACTGCACTCCCAGGCAGCGAGAGGCCAGTCTGCACAGGGCTGCAGTGCAGTGGACGTAAGAGCATCAGACCATTTCCCCGAGGCTACTGTTTTCACAAAAACAGACACTTCTGGTTTGTCTTTGCAGCCTCATGGCTGGAGTCAGTGATTCACCACCAGCACGCCATAGAGGGAGATCAGGTGTGCCGAGATTACACCCAAATGTAAAGACAATTAATGTCAAGCGAGCCGACACTTGGCCATTTGGTTGACACTTAAATCCAAAGTGCTTTGCAGTGTATTCAGTGTAGTTCACTACAAGTGTGTGTGTGTGTGTGTGTGTGTGTGTGTGTGTGT